>JALIGW010000013.1:9950000-10050000 GCA_023053685.1 Diadophis punctatus similis
TATAGTAATCAGTAAGGAAGAAGTTTAACCACACTTAAATGCTTATTTGTATTTTTTTTCCTTCCTAAGAAAAGTGATTGTACTGCAGTTAGAAAATGGGCCTCAATAAGATATTCATTTTAATGAAATAATGAGATTTTAAATAACTCATTATTTTGCAATTAGGATTTGATCTTTTGCCTTTTTATAATTTGTATTTGATCTTGTAGCACTGGAAACAGTACTTGTGTGAAACTGAAGGCAAGATGAAGTTTTCTTTTTAAGTATTAATTTTTAGTATCTGAAAAATTCAGGCATTCTCAGTATGCACACGTCACATATATACAGTATCTTGTACTGATGTAATGCTTATCAGGTAGTCTCTAATTTAGAGTTCTACTTTGCATAGTATAGCATCAGTATTTGGTTGCATTTGTATCATACTTAACAAAAGTGTACCAGAACTGACCGGTATTTTCCATTCCATTAGCAGGGGACACTGCATGTGGCCTGAATAGAAATTTTAGTCTTGACCTTCTGTGTTGTACTAAAAATGTTATGTGAAAGCCTTGAATGGCCAAAGCAATATGAGTGATGGAAGTTAATATCTGTGGATCCATCTAGTAAAAAACCATGGCATTTGAAAGGTTGCGACCTGGTATGTAAGTGGAATAAATGTTAAAGGACATGAATTAAATAATGAAATAAGAAAGTAAAGTTGCTATGTTGTCCATGAAACTAAGAAAAAGTGAGAGGATAGGTGAATGAAGATGGTCCAATTCTGTAGAACAGTTTGATAAATACATGCAGGGAAAGGAATGAGTAGGTTAAATTAAGAATAAAAATTTTAAAATATAAGTCATAAAGTTGGTGAGTTGGCGCTCACTTGTTTCTTGTAGGAGTATATAAAACTGGCACTCCAAAGGTTAATCATGTTGCTAATTATGCTCTACTAACTGGTGTTAATGGAAGAACCTGGGATTACTATGTTTTAGGGGGGAAATGCAACATTCAAGCATGCAAAGAGCTCACTGTAACAGCATTGCCAAAAAGGCATTAAGAATTGTTAACCTAATCTTGCGAAGCTTCTTCTCCAGTAACATTGTATTGCTAATTAGGGCATACAAAACCTTTGCCAGATCAGTTCTTGAATACAGCTCATCCACCTGGAATCCACACTGTAGATCAGACATTTACACTATTGGGCGGGTCCAGAGATATTTCATGAGAAAAGTACTCCACTGCTCTACTCACAACAGAATCCCTTATGCCACCAGACTTGAAATTCTGGGCTTGGACAATCTGGAACTGCATCACCTGCAGTCCGATTTATGCATAGTACACAAAATTGTCTGCTACAATGTCTTACCTGTCAACAACTTCAGCTTCAACCACAATAATACACAGGCAAACAATCGATACAAACTTAAGGTAAACCGCTCCAAACCCGATTGCAGAAAATACCACATCAGCAACAGAGTGGTCAACACCTGGAATGTTCTACCCAACTCCATTGTTACATCCTCAAACCCTCACAGCTTCAACCTCAAACTGTCTACTGTGGACCTCACCCCATTCCTAAGAGATCCGTAAAGGAGACATGCATAAGCGCACCAGTGTGCCTACCATCCCTGTCTTACTGTCCCCATTTATCTGTACTTACTTCCTTTGTTTATGTTTATATCTACACCTGCTATCTTGTACATGTTTAAATAATAAATAAAAAAATAAAAAATAAAAAATAAAAAATAAAAAATAAAAAATAAAAAATAAAAAATAAAAAATAATAAAAAATAAAAAATAAAAAATAAAAAATAAAAAATAAAAAATAATAAAAAATAAAAAATAAATAAATAAATAAATAAATAAATAAATAAATAAATAAATAAATAAATAAATAAATAAATAAATAAATAAATAAATAAATAAATAAATAATAATGGCTGGCTGGCTGGCTGGCTGGCTGGATGGAGAACAGGGGAAAAACTTGTGCTAGGTAGCATGAATGGATGTGTAGGAATGGGATGAGATATTGCCAGAAAAATGCTTAGACATTTTGGAAGTCCAAAAATGATTGAGAATGGTGGCTGCTTAGTGACTGCTTTTTGGCTTTAAAAAGGTGCTTCATATGATTGTTTATGAAAATGATTCAGATAAATAGTAAACAGTACCAAAATAATAAAATCATATAATTTACGAAGTGCCACAAAAGTGTGTGGAGCTAATGGGAAGTATTAAAAAAATGATATACAGTGGTGAACTGAAAGATTCTGTGAATGAAAAAAAAATGCATATACAAAAAAATGCCACAAAAATAGATGGGTAACAAAGATATTCCATAATATGTATAAAGAGAGAAAATACAGCTGTAAATAATATAGTTAAGAGAAAGCTGAAAGAAAAAGAGAAAATCGTTATTATTAATCGTTATACTATTCTGTTTCACACAACTCTGATTGAAAGGATATAAAATTAGGAAAGTGTTCTAGAGTTTATATTGGATAGGGAATGCACAAACTATATTTTGATTCTTCATTGGATCATTGAGAAAGGAAAAGAAATATGAGACAAGAAGCTCACTGCAATTTGTTGATTTAGTAAAAGAATATGAATAAAATAAATAGGCTTAAATTGTAGAATGTTTTGCATGAATTTTTTATTTATGTATCAAATTTATTTGCCACCTATCTCACAGTTTAGGTGACTCTACATAATTGAAGAGTAGTTGTTGAATGTACTAATGGAAATGAAGTATTTAGGACTATAAATAGAGTGCTTAGCAAATAGTTCAACACTAAGTATTGACTAAGTCAAAAACAATCCCTTTGCTGTTTATCATACCCTTCTTTTGTGGCTATGCTTGCACGCTCAAGTCAGTCTTGTGACTCCCAATGATTGCCTGGACAGGTTGCTACAGTTTTCTTGGCAAGATTTCAGAAGTGGTTTGCCATTGTCTCCTTTCTAGGGCTGAGAAAGCGGGACTGGCCCAAGGTAACTCATTTGTCCTTGTGCCTAAGACAGACTAAAATTCACAATCTTCTGATTTCTAGTCCAGTGCCCTAATAACTATACCAAATTGGCTTTCTTTATTGTATGTACCAATAAATACAAAGGAATGCTTCTGGCAGTATTAGAAGCATGTTTTTCTGGGAATATGAACATACATATACTTCTGTAGGCAGATGATGTTATTGTCCAAAACTGTAATGACCTGCATCAAATGTCAGACAGATTGTATGATGCAAACAGAAGTGTAGCTTTGAAAATCAATATACATCAAAGATCAAGTATTCAAAGGCATCTGGAGGGGGAATGGGTGGGATAGGGCAAATGATATTTGTCATGACACAAATGATACAATTTTTAAGCTCATGCTAGACATCATAATACAAGTACCTAATTGTGTCATTGTGATGATGTCACGAGGCATGTTTCATCATTTTGACATCAACACCAAAATATGCATTCGTGTTTGTCAGGGAAAATAAAACAAACAACTGCAAGTTATACAGAAATGTCAAAAAACCCAGAGCTTTTTGCATAGTTTGGTAGAATGTTTACTAAAGATAGGAAAACGAACGGATACATTTTAAGACATGCTCTGTTGGTAGAAAACTAATGAATAGTATGTTGAATCATTTCAAACAAGCAAGAATGGCTGTTAATTAAAATATACTTTTGTCCTCTTTGTTAGGTGGGAGGTAGGCATGCCAGAAGAAACAGATTAACAGTAATTTAATACAGTGAAAATGGGTTTTAAAAATGGGGTGGTAAAACAAGAAAAGATTGTGGCAAGAATAACGGGGTGCTGAATGAATGTGGATTGAATAAAAAAAATAAATTAGTGAGAGGTGACAACACATATTGAGAAGTTGGTTTTATACAGAGAATTGCAAACAAGGATTGAATTGCAAAGCAAATACAGTATATAAAAGGAAGAGTGAATGGATAAAGAGGAAGAGGAAGGAAAGTTGTGGTTGGGTGGAGTTGATGAGAGAGAACTGAGAAGTTCAATATGCAAAAGCAATGCATGAAATGGGTAATGAGTATGTTGGAAACAAGGCTGGTTTGCAAAAATGTAAAAATAGAGAAAGGTTCATGAAAGGTGTTGATCTTTTACCACTGATTCCTTTTTCTCCTCCATGCCTTATTTTTTGCTTTGCTACTTCTTACTTCTTTTCTGTGCTCTGCATAATGTTGCTAACCTGAGGGATGGATATTTAAGTATGTATTAAAAATTCATATACAGTATCATTGTTTTTCTCCTCTCTGTGAAACAATGTTTATTGGTTATAATTAACTTGACTTTTATTTATATATATGAACACTGCTTAGATGAAGTTCTGTTTTCCATTTACTGATGGTTTTCAGTATTTTGCAAATGATGGGAACAGGTTTATATTTCTAAATATGCAGGATGAACAATAATTCGCTCTAATTTCTCAGACAGCTTGGAGCAACTTCATAGGAACTGATTTGCATTGATGCAGATCAGAAACAGAATTCATCTAAGACTGACTTGGTACAAATATAGGTTGAAAATGCATGTTTACACATGTGCACCTCTTCTGGATTTTTTTTTTTACTATTTTGTCTAGAAACTCAAAAGTCAGCAATCATTTCATAACCTACAATTATCTAATCTTTAAAAGTTGTGCCTTTGGGATAATAATAGTAACAACAACAATATTTGTAACCATGTTTGCCATTATTAATTCTTTATATATTGTTGATTTTTAGGCATTCCGAACAGGAACGAATATACACTAAAATCATAATCACCTCAATGTGAAATTTAGAAATTTTAAAACATTGTAATACTTCTTAAACATTTGCTCACTACATTACTTTCACTATGCATATTGAGCAATGATACACAATTTGATTTTTAAAATGTTGATACCAAAGAGTTTAGCGTTTAATGCCAATGAAAAAACAAATGATAAAATTACAGGCAACAGTAATACTGATCTAGGCAATTTTGTAGTCCAATGATTTCATTTTAGAGCTGACATTAATAGCTATTTCTTAAATCAGTGTTATTCAATACAACCAACATTATAAAATGATCAGATTAATGGTACGAGTCCACCTTTATTCATGTGGTAATATCTGTAATATAATTAATATTCTATTCTTAATATATTTCTTCACTGATTATTTGCCTATTTCATTATATTAATCTGTTTTGCCTTTTCAAGTTCAAAAATGTAAAAGTCACAATTGTCACACACACAAAAGAACTCTTAACTGCTGATGATGGAAATAAATATAAATGTGAAAACTGGTTATTGTTCCAAATCAAACATGGATTTTATAATTTTAAAGATCAGCCACTGGTCAGTACTTTCTTTATGCCAGGACTAACTGGTCCTATGTAGTTTAATTGGGAGGGGGTTCATTTGAATTTGGTTTCTTTCTTTTCTTTCTTTCTTTCTTTCTTTCTTTCTTTCTTTCTTTCTTTCTTTCTTTCTTTCTTTCTTTCTTTCTTTCTTTCTCTCTCTCTCTCTTTCTTTTTCTCTTCCTTCCTTCCTTCCTTTCTTTCTTTTTTCTTCCTTCCTTCCTTTCTTTCTTGTGGTAACTGCCCAGACAGTTTGGCCTGCAGTTTTCTTGGCAAGATTTTTGGAAGTGGCCTGCTTCCTAGAGTTGAGATGGTATGAGCTGCCCAGAGTCACCCAGTTGGCTTTGTGCCTAAGATGGGACCAACATCCATTGTCTCCTGATTTCTAGTCTGCTCTCTTAAGCACTACAACAAAATGGCTCTATCCTTTGAATAATTGTAACTTTTTCCACATTGTACCTTAAAAGAGGCACATGGCATAGACTCCATAGTTTGAAGATCATGGCATACTTCTTTTAACCATATTGTCTAATGAATGGAATTTGCACATTATTTACTATATATTTTTGATTTAGCAACAGCACTTAGACTTATATACTGCTTCATAGTGTTTTATAGCCCTCTCTAAGTGGTCTTCAAAGTCAGCATATTGCCCTCTACAATCTAGGTCCTCATTTTATCGACCTCGGAAGGATGGAAGGCTGAGTCAACCTTGAGCCGGTGAGAATTGAACTGCTGAACTGCTGATAGCCAGCAGTCAGCAGAAGTAGCCTGCAGTACTGCATTCTAACCACTGCACCACCATGGCTTTAATTAAGTTTTAACATACTATAAATTTTGGATTGATTAGTTTTAAAATGATTGGTTTTGATTTTTGTGAATAAATGCATTCTAAACTAGGCTGTCACAATTTTGATATACTATCTGAACTAGAAGTAGACATCTACACACATTTTGTACATAATCTGCACATAAGCATATATAAAAATGTGTTTTGGAGTGGCTGGCTCAAGCTAAATAATAGTAATAATTACGAAGTTTAGCAATGACATTCTATTTATGACTGTAAAAGATACTTGAGTAAATTAGATTATAAAAAATACATTGTTATATAGCTAATAACAATGTTTTAGTTTCCTAAAAAAAAATAACTTGCATTATAAAGTTAAGCTGCTACATGAGGAAGTTGAACAGTATCTAAATATGATATATAAAATATCATATATTGTATACTGTAAACTTGCACTATAAAACAACATTTGTGTTATGAATAATAGTGAAGTGTCAACCCATTAGTTTGATGCCAATAATAGGATAATTTATGCAAATGTATTTTTGTATGACTTCATTAGGGCAACAGTTTGCATATTTGCAGTCTCTTCTGAAGAGCATGGATTACAGAAAGTAATCTGCAGATGATACAATCAAAGCATCAGGCACATGGGTTAGTTCACACACATCACTAAGCCAATATGTAGTCTGTTTGCTTTCCCTTAGACAGTTTGCAAACAGAGCTATTGTGGTTTACAAAACGTGGTTGATGATTTAGTATAATTTTACAGATCCAGCTAATTACAGTTTATTAAATGGATTATAGAAGCAAATTGTGATTTAATAAAAAGTGGGAACTATAGAATCATAAATGTGATAGAATGTAAATGTTACTTACAGTCATCTTGACACATGATCTCACAGATGTACAGATCGTATTTCATCTTATTGTTCATGAGATATGGCTAGGAAAGAGCTGGAAGAGAATTGCTAAGGCTTTTTCACATCTATACATAGAGCTGCTTATAAAGGAAAATGAAATAAGTTGAAATGGGCTAAGGCTGTGGCAGAGAGAGAGAGAGAGAGAGAGAGAGAGAGAGAGAGAGAGAGAGAGAGAGAGAGAGAGAGAGAGAGAGAGAGAGAGAGAGAGAGAGAGAATAAAGATGTCAGGCAGGCAATTATAGGATTAGGATTTGATTTCTAAAGATATGTAAATACATGGGTTACAGAAAATCACCTAAGAGGAGTTGCCACAGAGAAGGAAACCACATTTCAAGGAACAATCTGTCCAGAAGAGAAAAGAACAAAAAGAAGATCAATCAAATGGTAGGCAGAGGGGATTGCCAGCTAACAAAAACCATTGATTTACCCTATAGGGAATTAATAAGAGCTATACACAAGGGATAGATAAGTTCACAACGATGAAGTTGCAGAAGGGTTTCTGGGCAGGCATACAATCCCAAAAACATCCACCTCCCTAATAATAATAGAGTTAGAAAATACTATTAGACTCAGTCTATTACTCAAGGCAGGAATCTACATTAAACTGTTGCTAACTGGTCATTGTTGCACATAGCAATAGCAATAGCACTTAGACTTATATACCGCTTCATAGCGCTTTACAGCTCTCTCTAAGCGGTTTACAGAGTTCAGCATATTGCCCCCAACACTCTGGGTCCTCATTTTACCCATCTCAGAAGGATGGAAGGCTGAGTCAACCTTGAGCCGGTGAGATTTGAACAGCTGAACTGCTGAACTGCAGTGCTGCAGTGCTGCATTTTAACCACTGCGCCACCTCGGCTCCACATGATCTGCATATTCATTTAACAATTCCTATTCCTATTCATTTTTAATTTTTGTCTAGATTTTTGTCAAAATCTGTGCAGTGCGCTGTTATATTCCCATAGCGTATCCAACTACTATCTTTCTTTCATCTTAGATATAAAGTCTCCAACAGAGACTCAGGAAACATTATTATGAACTTTAGCAATGATATTCTGTTTATGACTTTAAAAGATACATGAGTAAATTAGATAAAAAATACATTGCTATATAGCTAATAATGTTTTAGTTTCCTAAAAGAAATGGAACTTGCATTATAAAGTTAACTTGCTGTATGGGGGAATTGGGCAATATCTAAATATGGTATATAAAATAAATATACTATAAACTTGCACCAGAGGTGGGTTGCTCCCGGTTCGGACTAGTTCTATAGAACCGGTAGTGGGAATTTCCCCTCGCTCGTTGAACCGGGAACTATTGCCAGCTAGCCATGCCCCCGAACTGGCTCTCTCGGTGGCACCATAGGCGCCACCATCTTGGTTTTGGTTTCTGCGCGTGCGCGTGCACAGAAGCTTTTTTTTTGCTTCTGAGCATGCGCAGAAGCCGGGTTTCCGGCATTGCACATGCATGTGAAGTGCATGAAGCACACGCACAGCATGCAACACACGTGCGCCCACGCAGCGTGGGAGGAAGCGAACCGGCGACGAGGTAAGTTAGAACCCACCCCTGACTTGCACTATAAAGCAACTTTTATGAATATTAGTGAAATGTTATAAAGAAAGAAATAGAAAGCCCATACGGTAAGCATTTAAGCACTAAATTGTGGCCAATGATTAAAACACTAGCTAAAATAACTTTGATAATACTGAGCACACATAAGAGCTCTGTGGATCATTTTAAAGCTCTTCTGTTTTACTCTCCTAATGGACAGTTTTCCAGCCTGCTGTGATTTTTATGCATTAAAAAAAAAAAAAAACAGAACCGGTAAGAACAAATCTGCCTCTATTTCATTAGATAATTTTCTCTAATGTACAAAATTTATAGAAAGAAAATGGAGGAGTCAGGGGCATGAATGCATACATACATAAAATGCATACACATATACATTAACACAGATAGCAAGATGCCCAGAGAGATACTCTAGTCCCGATTTTTTCAAAATATACTTGTTTTCTATGTCTAAAATCCCTTTTCCCCCCAATATGCAGCAATCCATCATAACAATCCACCAACAGCAGGATAGACATGACACACATTTACAATAACCAATCTTCTTATAGATGAATTTTTGATAGTACTCTAGAAAACACGACTATTCACTGAAATGTGATTTGAAAACAGTGAAGTTATATTAAACCTATCAGCCTTCCTCTTTTGTGCCATCAGAATCTTCCTTGAAATCTTCCAAATCCTGCTTATCAGAGGGAAGATTTTATTGGAGGTGTCTCTTTGATACCCGTTATCAGGATTTCAAGTACATGAAATTTGGGGAAACATTGTTCTATCATCTTACCCTATCATATTTGCCCTGCTTTGGCATTATTGTACCTTCTCTGTTCAATAGTCTAGAACTAATTCTTCCCCTGTACTTTTCATACTGGTAACTATAATAATCTATACCCGTGGTGGCGAACCTATGGCACGCGTGCCACAAGTGGCACGCGGAGCCATAGCAGCCAGCACGCGAGGGTTCCCACCGGCAAACCGGAGGTGCGGAAAAACGCACTTCCGGTTTGCCGGTGAGCTGTTTTTTGCACTCCGGAGGGTTCAGGGAAGCTCCCTGAAGCTCTGGAATGCAAAAAACTACAAAACGGACAAACCGGAAGTGCACTTTTCCGCACTTCCAGTTTGTCCGTTTTGTAGTTTTTTGCATTCCAGAGCTTCAGGGAGCTTCCCTGAACCCTCCGGAGTACAAAAAACAGCACACCGGCAAACCGGAAGTGCATTTTTTTCACACTTCCGGTTTGCCGGTTTCGTCGTCCCAGGCTCTGGTAAGCCTTTGCGCGGGGGTGGGGGGGTGTGCGCATGCGCAGGGGGCAGCATGGGGGGGTGTTGTGCGCATGCGTGGGGGAGAGGGAATGGGTGTGGGCACGCGAGCGCGCGTGAGCGCCCCCCCCCTTTTTGGCACGCGAGCCTAAAAAGGTTCGCCACCACTGATCTATACTATTGTAGTAGGGTTAGATTAACACAATCATTTCTATATTTTTATTTATTTATTTATTTATTTATTTATTTATTTATTTATTTATTTATTTATTTATTTATTTATTTATTTATTTATTTATTTATTTATTATTTATCAAACATGTACAGGATAGTAGTTGTTTGTATAAACATAACAGTAAAAAGTAAAGTACTAAAAAGTAAAAAGTAGTAAAAAGTACCGATAATAGAGGACAATAGGACAGTAGGACAGGAACGGTAGGCACAGTGGTGTGCTTAAGCACGCCCCTTACAGACCTCTTAGAAATGGGGAGAGGTCTACTGTAGACAGTCTAAGGTTAAAGTTTTGGGGGTTTGGGGAGGAAACCACAGAGTCAGGTAGACCCTGTCAGCAGAGGGCTCCAGCTACACTAAGCCTTTGCATGCTTATAAAAGAAGACTCCCTCTGGAATTAATTATGCTTTGAGATGGAAACCAGCTCCCTACTTCCATTACCAGCAAAAGGAGGAGTGATTATTTATTCTCTGCAATTGTTGTATTAAATACATGCCTATCCTAAACCTATAGTTCCCAACAATGGGCAATGAAAGAGCCACACGTCCTCCCAAGATGCACATAATCATAAACAAAGTAGGAAGTTATAATAATCCTTCTTAAAGAGAAGATCCTCACCAATGAAATGATAGCTTGCTTCAGTCATCACACACACATTTCAACCAGGTTATAGCTCTGCTACTACAGATCTTTTGCCTTTGTGCCAATAAAGCAACTGAAAACTCTAATTAGTTCTGTAGAAGATCTCAATTAATTTTCTGGCCCAGGGAAAATTTTTTGGAATGAACTCCCTTCAATCTGTAATCATCATAAATTGAATACAATTGCCTGGTATTTATGAATGCAGAGAACGTCATTGTTTCAAAGAAAGAGTTGTATTTGTGGGCATATTTAAATATTCTTGAATTGCAGATATTTAAACTATCTGGATTATGAAACATAGACCTTTATTCTCTGTAGTAGTTAATCTGTTATCATTAAAACAGATTCACTCAGTAATGCACCTACAATATTGGTATCAGTAAAGAGAAAGCAGCAGATATAATAAGAGTGGGGTTTTTTTCTACTTGCATGAAAAATATTTACACTTTTTGAAATGCAGTTGCTACAAAAGAGCAAAAAAATCATCAGACTAGGATATTATATAACTATTGGGTAATTATATTTCTATAGTTTTTTTTTTTAAATCTGAATATAATAATTGTAATCTGTGGGGTAATTTTCTTCCTAGATTTGAAAATAATAATCAGGGAAAGATTACATGGGAATATTTTTGCATTCAATAGAAATAGCACTTAGATTTACAGTATATATGGTTTCACAGTGTTTTACAGCCCTCTCTAAGTGGTTTACAGAGTCAGCATATTGCCCCCAACAATCTGGGTCCTCATTTTACTGACCTCATGAGGGAAGGGTGAATCAACCTTGAGCCAGTGGGACTTGAACTGCTGAACTGCTGAACTGGCAATCAACAGAATAGTACTGCATTCTAACCACTGCACAACCACAGCTAAAGAATCAACAAACATCTTATATAGCTCAGGGAGTGACCATATCTCAGAACTATGAGAAAGCCTTTACTATACAATATGTGAATAATCCTAGGTTGCATCTATGGCACTTCCGGTTGTTGTTGTTGTTGTTGTTGTTTTTGGAGGGGGTGATGGACTACTTGACAGTTTGAAGATATGTTCTATTGGAGATCTGAGGCAAGATGTTTTCTAGTTGCCTGAGGACAGAATAATCTTTTAGTACAACTCCTGGGAGAAGATAACATTAATGGACAGAATGTTGTAGCCCCATTGGTTCATACTCCTGCCCTCAGTGGTAGACAATTCCACTGAGTTGTACTGATAGCAAAACACTGTGGCCTGTTTCCTTCTGCCTAGAGAAGTGCAGAGAGATGGGTAATCAATAGTAATATTGATCTCTGAATCAGGGAAAAAAGATTACCTTTTCTCAGAGGAAAAAGAAAGTTATGGTAAAATCCTTATTCCTTTATAATATATTATTTTCAACTGAATGGAAGAGATTTATGATGAAGCTTTAAATTAAAATTTTAATATACTGAAACATTTCTAGATAATAATACAGTTTAAAAGATCTTAAATAAATTATAAAGGAATATAATCTTTCATTTCTACTTGGACATTAAAGCAGACAGTTTCTAATGGTAATAATAGGCAGACACTAATAAGAATGGGAGAAGGTTAAAAAAAAAGTTGTAAATCATCTCCCATTTCTAGATAATGCTGATCATCAATGACCTCCCTGTACAGGGGAAAGGGGTATCAATCACTTTACTGATGCATTGATTTAACCTTAAAGGAAGGAATTCGTTGACAATGAGCTCAGCTAGGTTTCATCAAACTGAATACGGAGGGATTCAGGTGGTGGATCTAGGGGTCAGCAACCTGCGGCTCTGGAGCCGCATGTGGCTCTTTCATCCCAATGCTGCAGCTCCCTGTCGCCGGTCGGCACCTCAATTTTGAGAGGAGTTTCCGGTTGGGGGTGGGGGAAGCAGGGCATGCCAGGAGGAGACTCTATGGCAAGGGACAGGTTTTCCATTCAGCTCCACAATTGATTGGGCTTTCGGATAGGACTGGTAGAGGAAAAAGGACGCTGCACTGGGAGGAGACTCTATGGTGGGGGAACCAGACGGCTCCAGAATTGAACAGGGGGCTTCCGGTTAGGACCTTTGTGGCTCTTTGAGTGCTTAAGGTTGCCGACCCCTGATCTAGCCCATGGAGAACACATAACCCATTGCTGGAGTTGACATTCCTGAATTAGACAGCTTAATAATTAGTCAGATGAAAATTAGTTTTCATGTTTCAATATTCTGTTCTCAGTGATCCTTTATATCCAGAGAGCACACAATGGCATCTTGGCTGAATAGCTACATTGTTGAGTTTCAGAATAGCAGAGTAAAATTTCAGGAGTCCTCTTTTGCTCAACTTGGTGAATGGTTGTTGTTACTTTCCCAATTTCTGTCCAAAATGATTGCTACCTGAGGAAAGTGATCAATACACTGTGCGAGAGTTATGTTAGGAGCTACATTTTCTTAGGGCAAAAACGTAAGCTATATCAAACACTGATTGGCATTTATCTCAATGGTTGAAATGTGCAAGGCTAAATATCCGTTGAAATGTTGTAGAGAGGGAAAAGACAATGCCATAATTAACCACCATGGTATATGAAGGGTCTGTATTTCATTGCTGGCAGAGAGAATGAATGGTTTCCCATGGTTTCTTCCTACCATGTAATAAAAATGCTTTATCTAGTCACACCACACTGAGCAGCAGTGAAGTTTCTGCCAAGTTCAAGCAAGAAAACCTGCCACTCCCTGAGTGTGGGATGTATTCCTGCCTGCTTAAAATAAACAGTGATGATGTCTTTATTGGAAAATACTTCCCCTGACCCAGAAATGTTTTGTCACTATATGGCAATCTAAAATTTTCCAGTCTCAGGTGAAGTAAACAAGAAGGTGGTTGTTGTTCAGCTTTAGATATATTTGGATGAAACTGAATAGCTGATTCATTTCAACTGGAGTTCCATCCAGGATAAGATACTGGGAATGTTTTGCTTCAACTTGGTGAAAGATCTGCAGCAGAAATTAGATGAGGGAAGTACAACTCAGCTACTTTTGGACCTGTAAATAGCTTTTGATATCATTGACCCTGACATATTCCTATGCTATCTAGCTGAGTTAGGATTTGGGAGTCCTGATAATTCCAGTTGAATTACATCAAGAAAGTAATGAACTTCAGTCTTCAAAGTTGCTGGCCTGAGTGTCTTGTAATACAGAACAAAATAACAGAATTGGAAGGGGCCTTGGAGGTCTTCTAGTCCAACCCCCTGCTTAGGCAGGAAACCCTACACTACTTCAGACAAATGGTTATCCAATATCTTCTTAAAAACTTCCAATGTTGGAGCATTCACAACTTCTGGAGGCAAGTTGTTCCACTGATTAATTGTTCTAACTGTCAGGAAATTTCTCCTTAGTTCTAGGTTGCTTCTCTCCTTGATTAGTTTCCACCCATTGCTTCTTGTCCTGTCCTCAAGTGCTTTGGAAAATAGCTTGACTCCCTCTTCTTTGTGGCAGCCTCTGAGATACTGGAATACTGCTATCATGTCACCCCTGGTCCTTCTTTTCATTAAACTAGACCTATCCAGTTCCTGCAACCGTTCTTTATATGTTTTTAGCCTCCAGTCCCCTAATCATCTTTGTTGCTCTTCCCTGCACTCTTTCTAGAGTCTCAACATCCTTTTTGCATCGTGGTGACCAAAACTGAATGCCATATTCCAAGTGTGGCCTTACCAGGCATTATAAAGTGGTATTAACACTTCATGTGATCTTGATTCTGTCCCTCTGTTTATGCAGCCTAGAACTGTGTTGGCTTTTTTGGCAGCTGCTGCACACTGCTGGCTCATATTTAATGGTTGTCCACTAGGACTCCAAGATCCCTCGCACAATTACTTTTAATTAATTGTCCCCAATGTTTGTTAATATCTACATGAAACCACAAAGAGAGGGAAGGGTATGACCTCCCTTAGTGGTTTCATGTAGATATTAACCAGTCCACATAATCAAATTCTAAAGAAATCTATTCCTGACAATGGGTTGGATGAGAGAGAGATTATTAAATTAAATCCAGATCTCAAATTGGAGGTTATGTTGGTATAAACTAGATTCAGGGATTAAAGTGAAGTATGTGTGGGATAGAGCTTATTCTTTAGAAGCAAGGGGCAAATTACAAAATATGCATTGTGATATTGCAACCTAAAGTGACTGTGCTTATGTGATTGTGACATCTCCCCTGAAATATTACATCTGTCAATTCGTATTGTTCCACAATCCATTCCACTGTATTTACATATAGTTTTGTGGGTGCATCCAGTTGGCTCACTGGATGCCTATTGAGTGCAATTCAAAGTAGTGCTTGTATTTAACAGTTGCATACAATTTAGGGCCGACCATGTCAGGATTGCCGTGGGATTGACCTGCATTTTTAATTAACAGTAGAAAGATAGATTGCTTAGAAAACCCAGCTCTTCCTATTTACTTTCTGAAGAATATAACTTGCTAACAGTGAACTGTGACATAACTTAACCCCAATTATATAATTTTCCCTCTTTTGCTTTAGCTAGGCGCCCAATATCTGCTAGACACTAACAATGTAGCTCAAGGGTGTCAAACTCACGTTGTCATGGCAGCGTCACGTGCTGAGGTGGCGCAGTGGTTAAAAGCAGCACTGCAACCTACTTCAGCTGATTGCTAGTTCAGCAGTTCAGCTGTTCAAATCTCACCAGGCTCAAGGTTGACTCAGCCTTCCATCCTTCTGAGGTCGGTAAAATGAGGACCCAGATTGTTGGGGGCAATATGCTGAACTCTGTAAACCGCTTAGAGAGAGCTGTAAAGCACTATGAAGCGGTATATAAGTCTAAGTGCTATTGCTATGTATTGGGACTTTTTCCCCCTTTGCTAAAATGGGGCATGGGCGTGGCCAGTGGGTGACGCATCCGGCTTGCAGGCCGGGAATTTGACAGTCCTGATGTAGCTCATCCTCAGTAATAGGTAATCTTCCCTTACTGATGCCTATATACCTAAGCAACTCAGGGATGAGGGAGAAGAGAGAGGCTGCAGGGTACGAAGTAAACACCAGGGGTCAAGGAGAAGAGAGAGGCTTGCCCAGCCAAAGCAACCCTTTTGTGAGCAGATGACATGCCATTTCCTCCTCACTGTCACTTTGGCTCATTGCAGCAGGTTGAAGTGGAATCTATCTGACTCTGTAAGTATCTGTATTTAAACCTATATGAATTGTAATCATCCTGGTGTCTTCCCAGTGTGCAGCTTCTTCAGTAGCCAATCCCAAAACACTAAAGGTGGTAATACTCCTTCTTCTTGGAACAGCAGGAATGTCCCTTTTGAAAATGTTTCACTTTTCAAGATGGATGTGCCATTTTCTGCCATGTTGTATAAACTTCATATTTCTGGAACTCTTTCCATGCCCTTTTAATAGATCTAAATCAGTAAAGAGCGGTTGTATCTTGGATTAGAGATACCAATCAAATCGATGTGAACAGAAATAGAATAGTAACAGTAACGTTGTGTTCAGACAAACCAAGAGACTGTAATCAGTTAGGAATGCTGGTAAAGACCTCATGCTTTCGCCTCCAAAGATCAGATTTGTTATCCAAGCAATATGAACGTTCAGTTCAAACCATATGGCTACTTTACATATGAGTTGTCTTTTGTGTGAAGCAACAGCTGATTAGCTAATTCTACCTCATTTTACAGAGGAAACTGAGCCTCCTTCCAATTTACAAATGTGAGTTAGTGGGAGCTTTAGGGATGGTAAAGAAATCAACCATTTCTTTACAAGAGCATTGTTGCAAGAGCTGCCAAAACAAACACTGTTGCAGCTTAGACTCCACTAGCATCTGCTCTCTCTCCAGTAAAAATCTGGCTGTGCAGATGCAAAGTACCTAAAAAGAATGTACAATGTTTGAAAATTGTGCAGAACAAATATATCATGGGTGTTTACATTTTTAAATCACATATAAGCAGTTAAAAAATGAACTTCAGAGGGAATTTGTAGAATTTATGGAAATTTCACAATTTGAGCCCATCAGAATCGAATTATCAAACTGCTGGCAGTCGGCAGTCAGCAGAAGTAGCCTGCAATAGACAGACAGACAGACAGACAGACAGACAGACAGACAGACAGACAGACAGACAGACAGACAGACAGATAGATGGATCCCTGGATAGAAAGGAGAGAGGAGAGAGGGAGGGAGGGAGGGAGGGAGAGAGAGAGGGAGGGAGAGAGAGAGAGAGAGAAAGAGAGAGAGAGAGAGAGAGAGAGAGAGGAGAGAGAGAGAGAGAGAGAGAGAGAGAGAGAGAGAGAGAGAGAGAGAGAGAGAGAGAGAGAGAGAGAGAGAGATGTTATATTACATTCGTTAAAAGTGACACTTGTTAGAAGAACTTCATAATATGCAATGTACATGTAGTCCTCAACTTATGACCACAATTGAGACTGGAATTTTCACCACTTCATGAGATGATGTGGTCGATAAGTGAATCATCATGTGACAAGACCCAATTTTATGGTAAGTCAATGACTAACTGTAGTTTTCTCTCATGACATATCTGTGTGCAAGAATGATTCTGCTTATGTAGTTGAATATAGTTATTTATGTTGGATATGGAGGATACAATGCATGCATTGTTTTGTGATAACAGTAATGATAATTTGCAACCTAGAAGTGTTTTGTGATCTATAGACTGATTCTTTGTGGCCTGCAGTATCTCTTACAGAAGGCTATTGGCACTGCTACTGGAACATAGTGATAGAACCCTGCACAAGGTCTCAGTTCTAAACTGTCAAGTTTACTGATGTGCATGTGTGAAGAAATGTCTATGGAGATTCTCAGCCATTCAGGTCATGGTTGTCCCAAAGGTGCTTTGAGGGGGAGGGATACAACCTCATCTATCTCCAGTCCTTTCAACAATTCCAAGGCTCCACATCCATTTGCACTACTCAGGTGACCCTGAGGACACAGATATACCTCCAAGTGGCCTCAATGTCTCTCTCAAAAGAATGTAAATGACCAGCTGTCTGCAAGGAGTATAAATCCTTCCATTCCCCACCATCCAGTCAGAGATGAATTTATTTATTATAATTTATTTCTTGGATGAGAAGTGAAACGTCTTCAGAGAAAAACCAGAATGTCAATTTGCCTCTTGAAAAAGCATCTTTGGAACATGTGTGAAGAAGGAAAGTGGGGAGGTATCTAAGATTTCCTACAGAGCCAAAGCTCAGTATCTCAGGCAAAGTAGGGATGGGATCAAGGAGGCAGGGTATCAAAGTTGAAGGTTGAGAAGAGCAAGCATCGCCCAACTGGGTTGTAGAGCTTTCCAGTACTAGTCAGGAGGAGCAAAGTTATTACTTAACTTCTTCTGTGTAGAAGAGGGTGTTTCAAGATCAGTTAGGAGGCAGAGGATAAAAGATATGGGAGAAAAGTATTGCTCTGAACTCAGAGATGATTCCAAATTGCCACTTCCAGTGACAATTGGAATGTCTTCCTAACCCTTGAAGGCCACCTTTTTTTCTTTCTGGCTATAAAGCTGGATGGAGCCACACAATGTGCAAGGATAAAGGAAGAAGTAGGATTGATTTGCTCATTTTGGCTTCATCTACCATCAGCTAAAACTCTATCCACCATTGTTGCAACCTTCAGCTGACTTTCCTATGTGTCAGTAGAAAATTGTTTCCTCACTTCTATAAAATTTTAACTGTGGGATAAAAGCTTTTTTTTTTTTGCAGTACCTTGGGGCTTTTTCTCCTGTTTAAATTTAGTGCTATCCATTAGTCTTTGAGGCAGTGAGAAACTGTGCCTGTATAAAATCTGCTGCTTTTCTGAATGGTGTGAAATGGGAAGGAAGGGAGGAAGGAAGGAAGGAAGGAAGGAAGGAAGGAAGGAAGGAAGGAAGGGAATGGGAAGGGAAGGGAGGGAGGGAGGGAGGGGGGAGGGAGGGAGGGAGGGAGGGAGGAAGGAAGGAAGGAAGGAAGGAGGGAGGGAGGGAGGGAAGGGGAAGGGGAAGGGGAAGGGGAAGGGGAAGGGGAAGGGGAAGGGGAAGGGGAAGGGAAGGGAAGGGAGGAAGGAAGGAAGGGGATTCCCTTGATTTCATTGTCCCCCCAACAAGTGTCACATGCCAGTTACAAAACAATGAGCAGTCATTCCTTCTAATATAGATGGATACTTAGAATAGCAAGTCTTGTCTTCTGTCAAGCTGTCTAACAGGTAGCCGACATTGAGGGACAAGGCATGGAATGATTCAACTTCTCCATTCCTGTTACCTATCAGGCAGACTAATTGAACACATTAATTGTTAACCCTAACACTAATTGAACACAGAGCATTCTTCTCAAAGAACCTTTAGGCAGAGTTTAATGATGAGTAGTGACTGAATTCTGTCACTCGGTGGAAGACAATGACAGTCCTTGCAACAAGTGCCCAAGAAATCCAGTTTTGACTTTAGGACAGCAGCGCCTGGAAGCAGCCAGTGAATAGTCCTGGAGAATGCAGAGTCTAAAGCATTTTTGCATAATTGTGCCTGGCCTGCAGATTATAATAACAGTCATTCCCATGGCACCTGATGTCACCAAAGTCAGAATGGTATGTGCCAGGGTGGGTTCTATTTTTTTTTTTTGCTACCAGTTCTGTGGGCATCACTAGGTGGGGGGCATGTGACTGAGTGGGCATGGCCAACTTGATGTCACTCACATACACTCAGTCACATGACCCCCACCTAGCCACGTCCACCAAAACGATGGCAAAAGTATTTGGGACTCTGACAGAGGGAAAGGGAGGGGAAGAGAGCGGAAAAACTCCCAAAACTAGACTGCCGGAGGATTTAGTGTGTGGAAAAGCCATAAGTTTCCTAGAAGGAATCGAAGCATTCAACTTTGCAGCCTGGAGGACATGCCTATGTTTATAAATCCAGCAGGTGAGTGGGGGGGAGGAAACAACGGGAAGGAAGGGTGGGAGATAGAAAAAAATGCAGACAAGGTGCTGAACTGTGCAATCAGGGAGGGAGCCCAGATTGCACTCACGCACTTGTACCCTGCAGTCACGCGTGTCGCCCCCACCCCACCCCGGGTTCCTCCTATTGCGGCTTAGGTGCATTATTGGAGGGGATCCCTAAAATATCTGGACCAAGTAACATCTCGCGCCCCTCCCGCCCCATGCCCTGTCCCACCTGCCACCCCCAAATTGCGCTCCACTGCAAGAAGCACATCTTGCCAGAGACTGGCAGCTCTGGATCTTGCCACTTTTGGGGTTTTTTTTAAAAAAAAAACACCTCTCCAGAGGATCTTGAAAACATCCAAGGTTGCTTCGGGAGGGAGCAGTCGGGCAGTGTTTTCCCCCCTCCCTGGGTGCCTGCAGCCTCGGAACCTTGGAGCAACTCCTGGCCCTTGCACAGTAAGGAAAAATTCATGAGTGCGAGGCAATTAACTTCTCGCACTCACGATAAGTTTTTATTTACTGTGCAAGGGGGCGTGTCCTGCCGGCCATCGCTGCCAGTTCAGCGAGCAGGGGGAAATTCCCGCTACCGGTTCTATAGAACCGATCCAAACCGGCAGGAACCCACCTCTGGTGTGGGCACAATGAGACCTACTACTTAGCCAGAGAGAAAATGAGGAAATGTGTATTGAACAAACAGAATTTGTACATTGTGTAAATGTATATTCTACACTAAACAGAAACTGAATCTGCATGAGAGTGGTCCCAGGATCACTGCCCAGACAACTGTAGCTGTAGAACATCTCAAAGATGTAATAATACAACCAGATAAAAGTATATTCATGCAAAAGCCAGCTCTCTTTTCCAGTTTAAATGAACCTTCTGCATAATACAGGACCGATGCTCTTTCAAAAGCACTGAGTTCATTTTTCTATGAAGCTTGTATAAGATCTGACAAGTACTGTGGGAAGTATTAGTCAGTTATTAGGTGGGCAGGTGTGTTCAGGGAGGCAGGTATACAGACTCTCCTGCAATCAAGCCAAAATGACCATAAAGGGCCATGCCTGGGGGAGGAAGGAGGGGGGTTACGCCCATAGCAGCTAAAATAGCTAGTAATACTGAGTAGATCATAACTCCTGATTGTGCCAGCAGTCACATCTTTGGTGAAGGGTTCCATACCTATGGCTAAAACAATATCAGAAGGAGAGAGAAAATATTATTTTAAAACTGGGACAGCTAAAAATAACTTAAGGATGTGCTAGATATGGGCTGAGTGTGAGGAAAAGGATGAACACAACATGGCTAGTGTGGCATGTTTGTGCCATGATTAGACCTTTAGAAAGGTCTTCTTTTCTTCAGAATAGATATTCTCCAGGTCACCTGAGGGCAGGACAAGAAGCAATGGGTAGAAACTAATCAAGGAGAGAAGCAACCTAGAACTAAGGAGAAATTTCCTGACAGTTAGAACAATTAATCAATGGAACAATTTGCCTCTAGAAGTTGTGAATGCTCCAACACTGGAAGTTTTTAAGAAGATGTTGGATAACCATTTATCTGAAGTGGTGTAGGGTTTCCTGCCTAAGCAGGGGGTTGGACTAGAAGACCTCCAAGGTCCCTTCCAACGCTATTATTCTATTCTATTCTAAACCCTGCTATCTATAGATAATGTTCTCCCTTGTATCTTGCCTATACCCCAAAGTATTTTATTCTGTTATTTTAAAAAACTAATATTTTGAAAAAGCTTGGTTGGTATCCAAGTGATCATTGTTTACTTTACAATTAAGATTAACTATCAAAAAATGTTGGGTGATGTTGAATTATTATTAGATCATTGTAATTATGATGGCTTTATGAATAAATCACAATCATACTTCAAATGTTACATCCTTTTTCATTTACTGTTTAGGACGAAATAATGCTGCATATGAAAATACTTTGTGTTTTTATTTCCAGATCAATATGAGGAAACAAGATAAATTATATCATTCTGTCCAAATATGGTAGTAAACGTCTATGTAATCCTTTTCTAATAGAATAAGTGAAATGGGATTTTTGTGAATACCATAGATTGTAATAGCCATTTTGAATAACAATAACATAGAATGTCACTGCTCTAAAAATTCATTAATATGGAATTATTTTGCTTCATGTCATATATACTATATACATAATATAGAATGTATACACACACACACATTGTCAGATGTGCCTCCACTCAAAATCCAGGAAAGAAAGACCCCAACTCCATAATGTTAGAGAAAGGTACTTTTACTGAATAAGAACTGATAGCAACAAGTTGAAAGCAAGATCTGAAGCAAAAAGGCACAGAAAATACATATAGAAAATTATCCCAAATCCCCCCCCCAAAGACCCGGGCTGGCCATCCAATCCCGATGCCCCCCAGCTGTCATGTGGGCACATCTTCAGGTGGAACCTTCGTATCTGGTCTGCAGAAACTGTTGACCTTGAGTTGGCTATAAACATGTTCATTCAGCCAGGCAATACATGATGAGAACTTTCCTCCCTAACCCTCTAATCAGACACATAAGGAGACATCTCCAGCACTGCTTCCCTCCTCCTCCCAAATACCTAAACCTCCCCCTCCCCCCATTTCTATTGCAGCCGAAGCAAGCAAGTAGCTTGGAGGCTGACACACATACTGTGTGTGTGTGTGTGTGTGTGTGTGTGTGTGTGTGTGTGTGTGTGTGTGTGTGTGTGTGTGTATGTTTATGTATATATAGTATGTATGTGTGTGACAGGGCTGAAAGGCAAAAAGGAAGCTGTGATGCTTTCTCTCCCATATTTGGGTACACCAGGATAACACGACAGAAAAATATATATAACCCTTTCCTGGTGAAAGAGCTGATTGGGAACAGAGCCTATGGCCTAAAGGTTAAGTTGCTGCCCTGCAAGGCAGCCGGCCCGGGTTCAAATCCCAGTAAGGGGTATGGCTATCTGATGAGAGCAAAATAAGCTCGAAATAGATCTATAATAGTCTCCCTTTATTTTCATTTATCAGCAAAAAAATCCTACACACACACACACACACACACACACACACACACACACACACACACACACACACACACACACACATATATATATATATATATATATATATATATATATAGAGAGAGAGAGAGAGAGAGAGAGAGAGAGAGAGAGAGAGAGAGAGAGAGAGAGAGAGAGATATGATATAGATATAGATATAGATATAGAGATGTAGATGTAGATGTAGATGTAGATGTAGATGTAGATGTAGATGTAGATGTAGATGTAGATGTAGATGTAGATGTAGATGTAGATATAATATATGTTTGTGTACACACACACAAAATTACCACATGTCTGAAAATATAGGTAATATTGATAAACAGAAATCCCATTTTGTCCAATTATATGTTTGTTTGGCAAGTTCAGTTCTTGTACATAACTCAATAGATTAGAGTAGAACATTATATATATATATATATATATATATATATATATATATATATATATATATATATATATATATATATATATATATATATATATGTGTGTGTGTGTGTGTGTGTGTGTGTGTGTGTGTGTGTGTGTGTGTGTGTGTGTGTGTGTGTAACATTTTTTGCTGATAAATGAAAATAAAGGGAGACTATTATAGATCTATTTCAAGCTATTTTGCTCTCGTCAGATAGCCATACCCATAGTGGGAATTGAACCTGGGCAGTCTGCTTATAAGGCAGAAGTTTAACCTCTAGGCCACAAGGTTCTATTCCCTATCAGCTCTTCACCAGGAAAGGGTTATATATGTTTATTCTGTCAAGTCATCCTGGTGTATGGAAGGAAACATCACAGCTTCCTTTTGCCTTTCAGCCCCTCCTGGGACCATCCAGGCAGTTTTCTATAGTCGACAAACTATATTGTCTATATGTGTAACATTTTTTGCTGATAAATGAAAATAAAGGGAGACTATTATAGATCTATTTCAAGCTATTTTGCTCTCGTCAGATAGCCATACCTGGAATATGCATGACTATATGGTTTTGTTATTGAAACTTTTATATGTATATAAACTATTTATATTTAATTAACAACAAAGCCATTCTTTGTCACATCTCTCTTTACTCTTGAATCCAAGAATACACTATCCAGGGTAAACAAAAAAAAGTAGATCTTTGGTTTCTTTTGTTGTTGTTGTAAAAAGGCAGGTATTACAAGAAGAGTGAAAGCTTTTGGTGTAGTGATTAAGGCATCAGCACAGAGCCAGATGGGTAACTTTGGACTAGCCCTAGGGAGGCAAACCAGAAAAATCTTGGCAAAAAAAACCCTGCAGAAACTAATCCAGACAGTTGCCAGGAGACAAAACTGATTCAAAGGCACATGCAGACACACACTCAAACAAATTAAGCATAGGTGGGAGTAGGCTCCCTTCTTCTTTAACCTGATTGGTAGCCATGGTGGGACCTAGCAACATCTCGCCATCCTTCCCTAATCATGCTGCTTATAATAAAACTGTAATAAAAATAAATGATACAATAAAAACACACAGTTTCCCAATAAACTGCACGTGCAATGTTGAGACCGAGTTTTTTTAACTTGCCTGCACAGTTCTGGCCAAAATTCAAAATAATCCTGCAAAGCTTTTCTTTGTGCACCCACACTGTGCTTCAACATGCCCTGATGTACTGATTTAGACTTTTGAGGCTTTGTTAAGCCTATTTTTATACATAATTGTAAAATGTCAATTATACAAAACAGATTTCAAAAAGCCTGAAGGTAAATATGCTGATTTAAATATAGCTAAATAAAGGTCAGGTCTAAAGTAAATAGTTCTCACCATTGTTGTTTTTCTCCACTGCATTCATATGCTTTATAAATAGATGATATAAAGACAAGGGCTTTAAAGAATGACTTAATATAAACTGTAATTCCATAACTTGTTAAGTCATTAGGCATGATAGGAAGTTATATTGCATCCTGAAAAGTTCATGGTGCAAAATATTTTCATGTAATGTTAGAAGACTTAAGAGCACAAAGAAATCCGCTGAACTCCACCTACTTAAGCCCAAGACATGAAAAATAGAGGCCATTTCAGTCACATGCTCATTGCCACCATCTTAATCCTTGCTTCTGCAGATGTACTTGCAATTGCTACATACTCTCTCCCAAAAAAGGAGAGTAGTACTTTTTGGTTTCATTAGGAAAGTAAGAAGGTTGATTAATGCATGACACCTAAACAAAAGATATTAATCCCATACATTTGCTATGAAAATAATGTGGTCTATCTCACAGTTAAGAATGAACTGATGGTAAAAGCAAGTGTGTTGAAAGAGAGTTGTTCAGTAAAGCTGGTATTAAAAACTCTTTTTTTAAAATGTATTGGTACATTACATGTATTGGTAAGTGAGTGGTATCCTCACTTAGTGACTGTTCGAAGTTGCAATGGACCTCCCCAATCTGTTTTTAAAGTGGTGACTGCTGCATGCGTGTACACACACACACACACACACACACACACACACACACACACACAGAGAGAGAGAGAGAGAGAGAGAGAGAGAGAGAGAGAGAGAGAGAGAGAGAGAGAGAGAGGGAGAGGGAGAGGGAGAGAGAGAGAGAGAGAGAGAGAGAGAGAGAGAGAGAGAGAGAGAGCGCTCTGTGGTCACATGATTGCATTTTGTGCACCTGGTTTACATATACAGCCATTTAACAGATTAACAGAGTTGGGACCTTGCAGGTCATCTAGTCCAACCCCCTGCCCAAGCAGGAGACCCTACATCTGCCTCTCCCTAGGATTGAACTCACAACCTCCTGATTGCGAGGCAAGAGCTCCATCTCTAGGCCACATTTGCAACATCTTGCTGTCACGTGACTGTAATTTTTTGCCAATTTCCAGCATCTACTTCCAGTTTCTGGCAAAAAAAAGCCAGTTGGTGAAAACAGGTTCACTTAGTGGCCACTGAGTTCACTTAACAACTGTGGCATTTGCTCAACTGCTGCAAAAAAAATGTCATTAAATTGGGTGCCATCACAGGGTGACCTTCTTCCAACATGACTTACAACTTCCAGGCTCAATTACATGTTAAGGACTACATGTATGTACAATGGCTTTATACAATTTAGATCCTCCAACTATTTTCACACTATTCTATGATGCAAGTTAGCCATTCAATATGTATTTATTTAAATTATGTACAAAGCCACCCATCTCACTGCAGTGACTTTAAGTCACTGAATCTGGGCAGTGTACAAAGATTAAAACCACCACCACAATATGTAACCCTGGATGTCCTGGTTTGTTTTCTTATTAATAAATTAGGACACTGGCCTTTCTCTCCCCATATTTATTTATGTATTTATTTATTTAATCATATTTGTATGCTGCCCAATCCCCAAATCTCAGAGTACTGAGATCCATCTACTGAGGATGATTTTCCTCAAAAAAAAAAATCTCAGATTTATCATAATGACATTTTAGAGGAAAAATAAGATATTTTGGAAGCTCTTTCTACTTCAGTGTTTGCTGATATGTCTCTCTGACCTTCTTCTCAGGAATAGTGCCTGAGAGAAAAGCACTGTGAATCACATGGGGAAGGATCTTGACTGGGCCACCAAACTAGTGCCACACTTTTAGGAAAGTGAACCAAAGCAAGAACCAAAATTGTCCATGCCCCCCCCCCAAAAAAAGGAGAGAAAAAAGGAGAGAAAAAAGAGAAGGTGCATCTGAAGTAAGTTGGCAAGGTGGTTAACAGCATAAAAATGTCAATAGAACTGGATAACAAAGTCTCAACCATATTCAAATGCAGTGCATGCATATACAATGGGCAGGGCTTTGATCACCTGGCCACTCCAATCATTTTGATGTAGTTTTTAACCTCCTGCAGATGATATCTTTCCTGTTAAGCAGAGTTAGATTTAATGCCTGCAACTTTAGGCTGAGAGAAATTAACCAAAATTCAATTATCTATTGCAGATTTGGTTCAATTATCTAATGCAGATTTGGTTTTGGACCAGATCTGACACACCAATCCAAAAAATGAAATAGGACTATGGACCAGTTTGCATGACAAATTTAATTGGATTGGGGAGGGGAGCACTGTGTTACAGAAAAGGCTAAATTCATCTAACCCTAATAATTAACCTGGAGAGAACTTGCTTTACACCAAAAGATCTCAGAGCTGTTTGAGGATAAGCTATCTTCCCTCAGTCAACTATGTCATGAAATAGGGTCTTGGGAGTTCATTATCCTTTCTATTTCTGTGGGATGAAGCTTTAGATTGGGGCAACCAAAAAATTGGACAGAAAGGAGTGGTATGAGCAAGCCCCATGGACCCTTTCTGTGACTTTGGCCATTCTAGCACTTGGTTTCTTTTTTGTGCAATTGGGAAAGGAGGAAGGGAAGGGGAATGAAAGAGGAGCGGGAACTGGATGCCCCAGCCTCCTTACTTCCTTTGCATTAGATGGCAGAAATTAAAAAATGGCTAGAGCAGGTCTGGGCTGGTCTTTAGGGATTAAGAACTGCCAGGAGACAGAATGACTCAGTTGCCCCAGAGACTGGATGACTCATATTAACTCAGGGGGACAAGACTTGAAATTCCACAACATCTGGAATGCTTCAGGTTCTTCTCCATTCCTTTAGCTAGAATAAGAGCACCAAGTATTTCATATGAATAAAGGATCTGTTTCTCTGCTAGGATATCATAATCTTTTTCTAGCAAGAAATACAGTATTACTTCACAGTTAAAGAACATTTTCCTTTTGGGGACAGGGAGACTAAAGCAGACAAAAATATAACATAGCAAAACTCTTTTGAGTAGTACATTATTTGTGACTATTTCCTTTTTAAATAATAAAATGAAGGGAGGAAAAATCCCAGGCAATTGATTTATGATACAAACAAACCACTTTCCATTTCTCATTACCAGCTTCTAATTTAGGCTGAGCATTTATGTAATTGAAAATGAATCTAAGGGAGGCAGATTTTATATTTTATGAAGGTAAATCAAAGCGCAAGTACCTTTTTCTTCTCCATAATGGCCAGAAAGCTGTTTATCTTCTACAAAGTACATCCAAAAACAACAAAATGATTCCCAAGCTAATTATGCAATTAATATCGAAGGAATAGCGTTTGCCATTCTAGGGCCCATCTCTATGATAATATTTGTTCAAGAATGTTGCATGAAACAGAAAGCAAACCGTGCACTCTAAATCTGGATCTAGAATGGTCCTTCGAAGCATTAGAACAAATGGGGGGGAGAAGACTATGTAAATTAAAGAAGTTATTAAATTTGAAAGTGTTCAAAATTCATTTGCCTACATTTAAATAAAGCTGAAATGGAGGAACTGTGATCAATAAATTGTAGTCTGTAGCCAGAATTTCCATACACAAACCAACCCTCCTACAACCTTGTGCTTCCCAGATGAAAATTTGTAAAATTCTGTCTTTAAATTGGCGGAAAAGTGGGGTTTTCTAGACAATGTAGTCCACACCTGTGGGAAGCATTGATTATCAGTAAGTGTAAAGCTGCCTGAAGTAGTGAAACTAACATCTAGCACAGACTCGATGCTAGCGACCCATGGGCTGGATGCATCACATACTGGCCACGCCCACGCCCGGTTTAGTGAAAGGGAAAAAAGTCCTGATATGTCACATGACACGGCCGTGATTACCCGAGTTTGACACCCATGATCTAGCACCTTCTCTGTGAGAATCTTCATGGAGACTTCAATTCAGTGTTCCTTTGGGCCTCTGATTTATCTCTATCACCTTTGTTGTTGTTTGTATCAATCTTCTCACTTGCATCTTAGGGCTGAATTGAGTTTTAGTCTTTGATCCAATCTTCTGGCTACCTAGCTATAGCTCATATTTCCCTACTCTGGCTAAGCTCAGACTGCTACCCTTTGATCCAGCAACATATTCAGCAGGCAGGTTGATTTATACTATTTTCCATGAATGTGTAACACTTGAAAAGTATGCATCTGAATAGTGGTATCAAAACCTGAAATATCTATGAAGAATAATCATCAGTGACTTTTGCTTTTGCCACTGTTATTATTTCTTTCAGCATTTAATGAAGTAGGCATAGTTGTTAGAGATCTAGCAAAACTAGTTGATATTATCTTCTTTCAAAACAGTAATAAATTAGGTTTATTCAGCTATAAACAGAAAGTTAATGGAGAAAATTAAATGCTTGTTACAATTCAACAAGGAATAACATTTCCCAAATTTTACATACATCCCACATTCCATCTGTCTTGTTAGATTAAGAATCACATGCCTAGACTTCCTTTTGGAATTGATTCCTGTAACAAAACATGTGCAATTCAAAGTTTTTCAGTTTGCCAATGCAGGAAGTTACTGCCTGGATTGAATTCCTAAATTATCTGTGTTTATTTTTCAAAGCTAAAACAAGTCTTTTTAACAGGACAGGCCACCTGTGGTCTCTAATAAAACATATATCTTCATACCCCAAAGAGCTTTCCCATGTGCAGAATAAGTTGGACCTCCAGTTTCTCTCAATGAGACCCACAGAAAAGTTTGCTGCATATATTTTCTCTTAACCGTTTGAAATCCAAGCTTCACAATTTCAATCGTTATAGTGCATGTGGGAGGGTGTGCATATGTGTGCGTGCACAAACACACACACACACACACAAACAGTTTTTTCTGATTGGAATTTTATGACTGAAAAGGTTATGCAGAAAGAGAATTATAGCTAAGGAAATAAATCTATACTTGTCGGTTCAGACCAGAAGCTCATTCATTCATTCATTCATTCATTCATTCATTCATTCTCATTACTCTTCCAATTCCCAGGTTTTCCTGTTCCACTTCCTACTTCTTTCTCATTCTTGAACCTGACCACACAGTGTTGACACCTTTATTGAACTGTTTATCCTTAGTCCAGATCTCTTTCTTCGTGACTCACTGCTAGCTCTGATTCTATTAGTTTGTATGAGTGGTTAGAATTTTGGCACCAATATATATCACCTTACCCTTGTTTTAATTGACTGACATCTGCCATTTTGGGACCCATTCTCCTACCATGCAGAAGTTCTTCTGCAGATCTTTACAACATTAGTATGATGATCCAGCTTCCCAAAAGAAAAGAAAAAATCATGATTGGGTTCCCATGACATGCTGAACCCCTGAATTATCAACGAAGGAAAGGTATTAGCATTGCAATACATGTACCTATATTCAGACTTCAGTACTGAGATATTATTTTCCTCTTGAGAGGCCGTTATAGATGGTTTTAACTGATCTATGGATTCCTACTACAACTTCCAGAAATATCAGTGGTTCTGTGATAGCTTCATTACCATAAATGCACATCAAAAGTACCTTACATACCAGGACTCTTCGAACTCAACCACATATACTGCTTAAATTAATACTATAGCTTTGCTCAGACTCCCTTTGCTAGAGTTGTGAAAGGATTGCTTTCTATGATCTCCTGGAAATCCCTTCTAACTCCACACTTCCAAAGACTAAGTTTTCTAATATTAAAGTTATTGATGTGGGTTATCCCCCGCAAATGCTTCTTAAGATATTTTAGAAGTTAGTTAATAGCAAGTGGCAATTAGAGGAAAGATGGCCCAAGATAAAAGATAGTTAATAGCAACTAACAGTGAGAACTAATGTGTCCCAAGATACCACAGGAAATGACAGAGATTACTTGTCATTATTTTTTTCCTCTAAAGAAGGGTGAGTCAGGTCTATGGGCAGGAACTAAGGGATAAACAGCCAGATTGAGTGTGGGGTCAAGTGTGGCTGAAGGAATTGTTCCCCTCCAAATATAATGTGTGAAAAGTATCTGCTACAATGTTTATGCTTTGAGCTGCTATTTATGCTCAACCTGTATAATGTTAAAAAATAAACCATATATCACACAACATCATAAGACTCCACTGATTCCAAAAATAAAAATCTGACTAAATGTATTTGGATTTCTCATCAGTAGGAGAACTGGAATATTAACTCCAGCTTTCTATTAGGAACAATGGAACTGTTCATTTTTTTAAAAGAAAAAGAGGGAGAAAAAGAGAGACTGAGAGAAGGGACGTGCAATGGTATGTGAGAATGACTTTGGGAGACAGGAGGCTCAGAAGGGACCCTCCTAATTTCTTAGGGAGATGTGAGGGAGAGAGAAATTTATCTTAGATTTGGAAGATTCAGTTTCTGTTGATGTAAGACCACAATAAAGTTGTAGCTAATACTTTTGTATGTGCTTCTTGTCAGGACTACTTCACAAGGCTGACAGGAAGGGAAAGGCGAGAGAAAATTATTCTTAATAATTGCTTATATTACTTATTGCTAATCTTCCTCTAATTCTGCAATTATATAATGTTGCTTTTACTTCTAGAATAAAAATTGAATCCATGGCATCTGATAATTTGCAAACGTAAACACAAGATGCTAAACTATTGTCTTCTCAACTACCATTCACTGTAAGGCTACATCAATTTAGTGAAGCTGCCACAAGAAAAGGGCTCTACATAGGAAATTCTATTGGATTGATTCATTCTTTCTAAATGTATTTTATTTCCTTAATAAATGTAAACAATAATTTAACTGCCAAATTTATTCATCCTGCCCCCTATCAAACTGTACAAATTTCCACAAATGTGATTTTTTTAAGGCTAATAACTATTTTCTCCCTTAAATATGAGTGATTTAGGCCAATACCTTTTAGATACATAGCAAATTTGTAATGGCTCATCTAAATAATATTTTCCACCTGGTAACTGCATTTGCTGTAAATGGCAATTAATGCTAAGATTTACTTGTTCTTTCTCCATACTGTGAAATAAAATAGGTCTACTAACATCTGCTTAAGCCAATTACTTTATACGGAACATGTAAATCTAAGACAGAATACACGGGGTACACTTAGTATACACGGGGTAGGGTATACTATATTTTCTTGCTACTCTTTCCTCTGTACAAATACACTGCAGCAACTCAGAACATCAGAAAGAGGAAACAAACCATCTAGACAACATTTTCCAACAAAATGGATACCCACCGAACTTTAACAAAATGTGTCTGACTATATAACTCACTCCACCACAACCAGTAAAACATATGCAAAGGATATCACTTCCATACATTGAATACCTATGCATCACCGTAGCATATTACAAACTAAATAAAACCCTCCAAAATATCCTCAGCAAACCAAAAGACCCAGTAGCACATGAAGAAAAAACAGTAGCTAGACAGTCAAAAGACTAGCAAAGCAAATCCACAAATACCAATTAGCTGTCAGAAAACATGATGAAAATTCCTTAATTTCACAATGCATGAAAAGACACAACCCAAGTTTCAATTGGGAAATTGTGAATACCATAGATCAAGCCAAATCGAAAAATGCTAGGGAATTCCTGGAAGCGTGGTATTCAGACAAATCAGCTATAAATAGACACAGAGAGACAAACCACACCCACACACACCAGAAACCTAGGAAGAAAACAAAAGAACTGAAACACAACCCCTCCAGCAGCTCAGCTAGGTAAGGATCTGCATCAACCTAACAATCAGGCAGAAAAGCATACTTTACTCAAGGAACACCAAAGCACGAAAATAAACCTGGCAGGATAATAGCAATAGCACTTAGACTTATATACCACAGTGCTTTACAGCCCTCTCTAAACGGTTTACAGAGTCAGCATATTTATTTTATTTTTATTTATTTATTTGTTTTTGTCAAGTACGTATTGGTAATATACATTGATATAACATTGTTTATATATATAAGATGGGTACTGATAAGATGAAACATTAGGACAGGGATGGTAGGCACGCTGGTGCACTTATGCACGCCCCTTACTGACCTCTTAGGAATCGGGTGAGGTCAACAGTGGACAGTCTAAGGGTAAAGTTTTGGGGGTTTGATGATGAAACCACAGAGTCAGGTAGTGAGTTCCAGGCATTTACCACTCTGTTGCTAAAGTCGTATTTTCTACAGTCAAGTTTGGAGCGGTTCACTTTGAGTTTGTATCTGTTGTGTGCTCGTGTATTGTTGTGGTTGAAGCTGAAATATTGCCCCCAACAATCTGGGTCCTCATTTTACCGACCTCAGAAGGATGGAAGGCTGAGTCAACCTTGAGCCTGGTGAGATTTGATCTGCAAAACTGCTTGCAGCTGGTGCTCAGCTGAAGTAGTCTGCACTACTGCACTCTAACCCAGTGTTTCCCAACCTTGGCAACTTGAAGATGTCTGGACTTCAACTCCCAGAATTCCCCAGCCAGCATTTGCTGGCTGGTGAATTCTGGGAGTTGAAGTCCAGACATCTTCAAGTTGCCAAGGTTGGGAAACACTGCTCTAACCACTGCACCACCACGGCTCATAAACTGCACATAAACAGGCAACAGCTCTCATACTCATTCACACCAATGTTACCTAATTGGCAGTGAAACAACCAAGCTCAGAGAGCACAAAGAACTCCAATCTTCCCTCTGCTGTGTTTTTTCTGGAGCTGAAAATGTTTAAAACCATGCTAAACCATGCTATTTTTACTGTACAGAAAAAAAGTTGTGATTACATGAGCTACATTCAGCCTTGTAACTGTGGATTGCTTACCTCTGGGTTAATATAACATATATGATTTTTTTAAAAGATTAAAACCAAAACAAACTAAAGTAAAGAAGAAAGGAGAAAAAGAAAGAAAGCAAAAAGAAAGTAAAAACTTAAAGAAAAAAGTTAAACAAAATCATGATTATTAGTCTGCATAAATTACAATCATTGATCAATTATCATATGTTATAATAGGTTAGAATAAATTATCATAATTATCACTGCTTATCACAAATTATGATTATTAGCCCAAATAAATTATCACAGTTTAGAGATACCGTATTTTTCGGATTATAAGACACACCTTTTTCCTCCCTAAAAGTGGCTGAAAATTTGTGTGCGTCTTATACTTCGAATGTAGCTTTTTTTCCCAGCCCTAACTAGGTGCTAACAGAACTTCCCAGCTCTTACCTTGCAGGCTTTTTCATTGTTACTCTCTCCAAAGAATGTTTTTCCAGCCCTAAGTCTTGCAGAATTTTTTTTCATTGCTCTACTTGCTCCAAATAAGTTTTTTTCTAGCCCTAACCAGGTGCTAACTATCTTCCCAGCTCTTACCAGCTTGCAGGCTCTTTCATTGTTATTTTCTCAGAAGGTTTTTTTAAGTCCTAACCAGGGGATAAAATAATGTGCTGAAGCTGCTCTGAATAAGTTTTTTTTTAGCCCTAACCAGGTGCTAACGATCTTCCCAGCTCTTACTGGCTTGCAGGTTCTTTCATTGTTATTCTCTCAGAAGAAGGTTTTTTTAAGTCCTAACCAGGGGATAAAATAATGTGCTGAAGCTGACCAGACTAAGGATGCTAGCCAGATGAATACCTGGTAGGCAGATTGTTTTCCCCTATTTTCCTCCCCAAAAACTATGGTGCATCTTATACTCTGGTGCGTCTTATACTCCAAAAAATACGGTACTTATCATAACTAAGTATTAAATATCACCAAAAATTGATAGAAAACTATGAGTTACATCACAGAACAACATCACAGTTATTATAACAATGGACTTTCAATGCTCCCATTGTGCTAGACTCTGCCCCCAGACAGGGACAGCAGAGCCATCTTAGTGTCCTCAACAGTGTGTCTTCTATGAACATGAAAGATATACCTCTAAATTTTAGCTACCAATTGCCATTTGAAGGTCCGATTAACTGTGGATTGCTTTACATGGAAACATCTGGAGGAAGAGGGATAAAATTAAGGATTAAACTTTAATACATTTACAGTACATCCCTAAGACACAGAGTTTGTTCTGCAATGTTGGGACCTTCCCAGTCAGTTAGCATTCAGGAAAATGGTAGAAGCATCTCTTTAAAATCTAAATGCTAATTGTATATTGTTTTAATTCTAATTTTAATTCTAACTTACATATTCAATAACTGCATTGAATATGTTCTTTTTTTTTTGAGAAGCCATTGTTGAGTATTGGAATAAATCAAAAGGTGTGTTATAAATTCAGGAATAAAGTCAAATAAAAATAGTTAAGAGATGAAACAAGAGGAACTAACATATGTATATTTTAGTACTGTTTAGAAAATTTTAACCTGGGGTGTAACTATGAAGTAAAAGCTATGAAATTTATTATTCTTGATTTTTCTTCTTCTAAGACACCCAGTTTGAAACGGAACGAAAATAAAGGCCATTCACTAACTAACGGGGTTGTTCAAAGAATGCTTCAGTTGTAACCTTACCTAGTAAAAACAAGGAAATTTATAGTTCAGGGTGACTTCTAATATCTCAACACTACAGGGGTCTCCTTAACCACTTCCTTATTGGGATACTCTGTAGCTATACAGCCTGAACAGTGGATTTCCTTATTATTAGTAACTGTCACATTATTAACTATCTTTATGGGTTTTTTTCTTTTTTCCTTTTGGTGAGCACATTTAATTTCCGCTTTTCATTCTACTCCCATGACCTCTTCAGAATGAATGACCTGGCACTATTGATATTCTGTTGACACCCAGGGTATTAGGATACCGATCTATTGTCACCCAGTCAACATTCAAAAATGGTTCCCATTATTAAAATGTTTAGAAGACTTCTCCATGTGGCAATAATAAAAAATATAGCACAAAAGTAACTAGGAAATGTCCATCCCATATTTCCCTTTTTGTTTTAGAAAGAAACGGCTATAAAGATCTCAGTCCTGTTAATAAGAATTAAGCTATAAATATTCCAGCCAAGGGTTTTTTTTTCTTTTCAGAAAAGGAAAAAATAAGCAAGTGCAAATACATTTGGAAAATGTTCACAAGCCCATTAATAGGGGGGGAAAACCCCAAACTTAAAAGCAAGCAAATTATTCAGATAGAGGGGTAGGGAAGAACTGTCACTTGATCTATATATTCTTCAATTATTTTTAACCCTCCTTCTTTTAATCTTTTTTCATTTCTTCTCTCATTCTTGTCTTACAAGTCTTTCTTCCATTCTCCCTTCAAAAGTACTTAATATTTCTGTAATATGTTGTTCACACAGGTTGTCTCAAATCTCCTTTATCTCTTTATTTTGCAAATTGTCTCTTCACTATAATTCTAAACAATCCACAAAGGTATGGTTCATTGGCTTGTTTCAAATATTATATCAAAGGCACTTTTGCCAAAATATAAATGTTAGAAATACAATTGTCCCCTTTGCATGTTTATAGGTTTCTTAAACAAAGCCTTGTCAGGCTTTTGGTGCTGATTTTAAAATTCTTTTATTTTATTTTATTTTATTTTATTTTATTTTATTATCATTTTATTTTATTTTATTTTATTTTATTTTATTTTATTTATTTTATTTTATTTATTTTATTTATTTTATTATTTTATTTTATTTTATTTTATTTTATTATTATTTTATTTTATTTTATTTTATTTTATTATTTTATTATTTTATTTTATTTTATTAGTTTAGTTTAGTTTAGTTTAGTTTAGTTTAGTTTAGTTTAGTTTATTATTTTATTTTATTTTATTTTAGTATAGTTTAGTTTAGTTTAGTTTAGTTTAGTTTGTTTGTTTGTTTGTTTGTTTGTTTGTTTATTTATTTATTTGTCAAACATGTACAGGATAGTAGTTGTTTGTATAAATATAACATAAGTAAAAAGTTCCGATAAAAGAGGACAATAGGACATAGGACAGGGGTGGTAGGCACAGTGGTACGCTTATGCACACCCCTTACAGACCTCTTAGAAATGGGGAGAGGTCTACTGTAGACCTCTCCCCAATTCTTATTTTGCTCTTTTTTTAATCTTGAACGAAGGATGACTCACCAATAGTGACTTACTAGTGGACAGACAGACAAATGGAAAGATGGAGGGAGGGAGTGATAGGCAGACAAATGGATGAGCAGATGGACAAATGGAAGGACAGATAGATGGATGGACAAATATCAGACAGAAGGACACAGATAGGTATTCATGGATGGGCAGAGACTGACAAAAAGATGTACAGTCATTGACATATGGTTAAATGAACAAATAGATACACAGACAAATAGACAGAGAAATGGACAGATGGACAGACACATAGATGGACAGAGGGACACAGAGATGGACAGTCATATGAATAGCTGTACGGAAGAATGGACAGGTGGGTAGATGGATGGACAGGTGGACAAATGGATGCACAAATGGATGCACAACAGACAGATGGATGAAGAAATGGAAGGATGGACAGTTGAAATGACAGATGGATGACTAGATGGATGGATGGACAGGTGAACCAACTGGTAGAGTGTGTATGGAGATTCTCAGTCATCCAGGATATGGTTGTCCCAAAGGTGCTTTTTCAAGAGGCAACTAGACTTTCTGGTTTTTCTTTGAAGACGTTTCACTTCTCATCCAAGAAGAGCTGAAGAAGCTTCTTGGATGAGAAGCGAAACATCTAAAAAAAAAACACCCAGAAAGTCCAGTTGCCTCTTGAAAAAGCACCTTTGGGACAATGCATAGAATGATGATTATGAATGAATTTAGTGTGTCCTATTTTGAATAATACTGTTCAGTATATTCCTAGACTATGTTATAAAGATAATTTCAGCATATTTTAAACTATATATCCATATAACCTTTTTTCAGTGCATGGTTTGTTCATGTGTTTTTCATACCGGATTATAAAGGTTTAGAAATACCACACTACATTATGTATGATGCATTCACTGGTTACTATAAATACATTAAATGAAAAAAAAAATATCTAAAAGACTGCAAGACATAATTTTAATAGTTTCTCTTGTAAACACATGTGGGAGAGACAGTTTATACTTTATCCACAAGGTTGTAATCTCTCTTGGGCAATTAAGTAATTAGGTTGTTTAGTAGATTTAGTTCAAATTCTAATTTGTAATAATTGGCAGAAAAAGTGCAGAGCCAATTATTTCATTTTTGATAGTGTGTTTAAGTAGCTAAATTCATTCCTCAATGGAACACCATGATGTGCTTCTATTTCATTCAATTTAGCAAAAATGGCAGGCCCAGTTCCAAATACTAGGAGTTAATTTTCTAGGTCTTTCATTTCTACAAATGAGCAAAAAACAAAGTCATGTATTTAGACAGCCTTAGGCTGCCTGTACATTCTGTAAAATCCAAATCCTAGTTTTGTAGGAGTAAGCACAACAACAAAAGAATAAATTTCTGAAATGTCTAGTGAACAAGGAGAAGCCAAGCACAAGTTAAGGTTTAAAAATTCTCAAATATTTCATCCCACAATGATTTAAAACTTTTAAGGCACCCCTTCATTCTGATGAGAAAGTAATACATTACTAAAATGGGAGAAAGTGTGTGCGAGAGACCATTGAAAAAGTAAAAATAAATCACACACACACACACACACACACACACACACAAACTGACTAATTGATAGAAAGTCTTCTTCCTCGCTTCTTTGTCTAAAAATGTGGCAACAATTCAGTGTCTGCAAATCAGAAGTACATTTTTTCCAATGATGTAGAAAACATTTTGGCCATTCTCCTGTCATGAAACTCACAATTATGGCAGAGTATTTGAACTTGGTAGAGTTCAAATACCAGAGATATAAACAAAAAATATCCTTGATGAGGGACAACTGATCCAAATTCTTGTTAACAGAGTTTTAGATTTCTGTCTAAAATATGATAATAATAAGACCAGCCCAAATTATGTATGTTAATGTTTTCACTCTTGACTTACTTCATCAGTGGCAAGAGTCATTACAAGCTAATCTTCCTTAAATATCTTAATAGGCCTTCAATATTTTGTTACCACACCCTAAATTGGATAAAGTGTATTCCAATTTCCTGACCTTGCCTATCTCAAAGGGCTAACATTTAGTGAAATGAGATTTAGAGATTGAAGTCATTCTATGTAATATTTCATACCATGAACACATTTAAAAATTCCACGATTCTTTGTCAATGGTCAGACAATATGCTCTAAAACCAAATGAAAAAGGAACAAGGAGGATATCATTTTGATATGTATATTACCATAGATAAAAGGCATTAAATGCACCTTTGAGAATCAGACATGACATAGGGTTGGATAAAATAAATCTATCCAGAACATAAAACTTTAAGGAAACTGAAGGCCGACTTAATTTAATAATGCTCCAAGAAATGATTATCAGCAACTTTCTCAGCATATCAAAATAATGGTTGCTGCGTTCTGTCTACTTTGAATGAAAACAGTTTTTTTTTAAATGAAAAGGGTTCAGAAAATTAGCAGGCAAAGTAACCAATTTATACTGCGATATAGAAAGATAGCAGCAACTCACATTTCGGCATCAGACACTTGGGGTTTGATAGACATTAGATGCAAATTTAGATTTTTTTAAAAAAAATTAGAAGATTTATGCTTTTCATCCGTCTCCCACCCTAATTGGTCTTTCCCCATGTGTTTGAAATTCACACATGGAAGCTTTGATTCAACATAGCTTCCTCCAACGCTTCCTGCCAGGAAGTATGTGCTTGTGATATTGCAAATGAGCTACAACCTGGGTGGCCACTCCAAGCCCTTGTCTCATGCCAACCAGCAAATCTAAACATTTGCTCCAATTTTCACCTTTCATAGTTTGACATATCGTGCTCATTAATGTGCCTGGTGGTCAAGGGAAATTTTAGTATTCAGCAGGAATACTTAGCAACCTTTTGTTTCACTGCTTCTGATGGTAGACTTTGATATGCTTATATATATGCATAAGGTATAGTAGAGGGAGAAGGAAAAGGGATAGAGAAGAAGCTGCTGTCTCTTTTACTCTATGCAGTACAAGAAAAGGTTCTATTTTAGCTTGAACTTTGGACAGAAAAGCAAGACAAAGTAGCAGAACTTGCTAAATGCATATTTATACAAAAACTGGGGGAAAAACATTGATAAGAATAACAATGTTTGAGACACATTGACTTGGAAGAATACTAGCAATACAATAAGAGCGTAACACTTTTCTTCACATATCACTATCACATATCACATATCACATATCACATATCACATATCACATATCACATATCACATATCATATCACATATCACATATCACTTATCACATATCACATATCACATATCACTTCACATAGAACTACATCGCCTTCGGCACGACCTAAGCATGCCTCATAAAATTATCTGCTACAACGTCCTTCCTGTCAACGACTACTTCAGCTTCAACCATAACAATACACGAGCGCACAAGAGATACAAACTCAAAGTGAACCGCTCCAAACTTGACTGTAGAAAATACAACTTTAGCAACAGAGTGGTTAATGCCTGGAACTCACTACCTGACTCTTTGGTTTCGTCACCAAACCCCCAAAACTTTACCCTTAGACTGTCCACTGTTGACCTCACCCGATTCCTAAGAGGTCAGTAAGGGGCGTGCATAAATGCACCAGCGTGCCTACCGTCCCTGTCCTAATGTTCTCTCTTATCAGTACCCATCTTATATATATAAACAATGTTATATCTATGTATATTACCAATACGTACTTGACAAAATAAATAAATAAATAAATAAAAATAAAAAATAAATATCAGCATAACAGTCTTCCAATGTCTAGAATTTATATAGCATTCTCTCAGGATTAAGGATTTTATTTTTATTTTTTAGGAAGTGTGTGCTCCAAGTTAGTTGTTTGATCAGTGATGTCATGTCAATGATGTCCAAAAAGGATGGCAAAAAAAGTAAAAAAATAATCAATAGAAGGTGGGGAAGAAGGATATACAAAGTTATTTTTTGCCATATTTGAGGTAACAGTCCTAAAGTTGCCTTGCAGTTCTGCTACTCCACACAGACCCACAGAATTACTACCAGCTGTTTTAGCCTCTTACCTTTTTTGCTTTTTAAAAAATATTTGCAGGTCATCTCTAACTCTATTGATCATCATAATAAAAACAAGCACACAAGCATCATTGTTGGAATATTCATGACTGGGAGAGCCATGTGATTGAGTCAGCCAATCGGGCTGAAGTGTTAATTGAGCATGTCCAGAAGCTGGGCAAGAAGAAGGGTGTGGTTTAGTCAGTCCTCCATTATACTCCAGTATGAAAACATCTCAACATGTGGTCTGTGAAACAAAGTGCGGTATTGTCAATGTTTTATTCTACTTATAAAGAAGTTATTTGAATCAGCAAAATGCAGTTATCTTGTGAAGTTTCTGATTTATTGCGTAACTCTGACAATCATTTTATGGTGAAGTGGGAAGAGCAGAAATTCACATGTCAGTAAATGAAAGTCCTTGACTTACAACCACAGTTGAGATCAGAATTCTGTTGCTAAGCACTTGTTAACTGAGTCATGTCCATTTTTTAGCTTACCATTGTAACTCCTTAGACTTAAAAATTTGTTTCCCCATTAAAGACAGTGGGTGAAAATATGTGTGTACTTTATTTATGTTATTCCTGCTACTTCTTTAAAAACTGGAAAACCATAAAGTTTGAAAGCCTTATTATTACCCAAGTTAATTTCCAGAGCAAGTAGATAAGTGCCCTTGAAATTGGGTCGATTCCTGGACAAATGCTCTCCATTTCACCCTGTCTCAAGTAATAACTTATAGCTGTTCCAGTGATCGCTGTGTAATTTCTTTGATCCTGCCCTTCTGTCTTAGCTCTTGCCTTTCCCTCTTCTCTTCTCTCAGCTTCGTCAAGGAAAGTTATTTTTTTCTACTCCAACAACTCCTTACATTGTATGTCCAAAAAGTCAGACTTTCTGCTTCTTGATCATCGCCACAAAGGAGCAGTTAGTCTTTGATCCAGAGTGGTTAAATGAGATTATTTTTAAAAAAAATTTTTTTTGTAGTCCATGGTATTTATAGTGACCATCTCCAAATTCATTATTTGAAATATCAATCTTCTGTCTCTTGTTATTCTTTTCATATTCAACCTTCTCAGCTATGCATTGCATTGGAAAGGCTACTTACTGCTTTAACTGTTTTTATCTTTGCTATCATAGAAATATCCTGTGTGAGCTTATCTAGGTTTATTAAAAGTTATCTTCTATTTACTTCTCTAGTATTCTATCCATGTCTACATTTATTTATTTGTTTGTTTGTTTGTTTAATACATTTTTATGCTGCCCATCTCCTTATAAAGCAACTCTGGGCAGTTTACAGATTATAAAGCAAAGCAAATAGAAAAACAATTAAATATATTAAAATGTTAAAACTATACAGATTAAAATTTTAAAACAATACAAAAACCAAAACTAGGAGACAGATGGCTTGGGGATAAAGTCTTCTCGCCCTGTCAACCACCTCTGGCAGTGAATGTTCTCTTCAGGGCCCTAAGCCAACCGGCAAAGCCAAGTTTTAATACCTTTCCAGAAGACCAAAAAGGTGGGAGCAGTTCTCACCTCCAGTGATAGAGTGTTCCAAAGGGATGGGACCACAGAGAAAAAGGCTCTTCTCCTTGACTCTACCTGCCAGAATTCATTAGCAAACATGATCTTTTAGCAGACTTCTTCTGCTGATGCAAATGGGATGAGTTAGTCCCATGGCTCCTCAGATACCTGGGACCCATGCCATATATGGCTTTAAAGGTAACAACCAACACCTTGAATTGGATCTGGAAGCAACTGATAACCAATGTAGCTTGGACAATAGCTGTGTTATATGTGTAACCATAGGGGTTTCCAGAACTGTGTGCTATGCCAGCTGTAACTTCCAAATATTCTTATTTGTTTGTTTGTTTGTTTGTTTGTTTGTTTGTTTGTTTACTTACTTAACTTACTTAACTTACTTACTTACTTACTTACTTACTTACTTACTTACTTACTTACTTACTTACTTTACTTACTTACTTACTTACTTAGCATTCTTTGTTAAAGTTTATTAAACATCACACATTGCTGAATTTCAGGGTTTAGTGACTATGGTCTTAAAGAGCAGATTTCTTGATGTGTTACCAGCAACTGTGGCAGACATCTTCAGAGGCAAAATGGAAGCTCAATACTCCTAATAGATAACATGAAAGCCTACAGTAAACATGGCATACAGTATATTTTGCTTACCCTCTGATTAATATAGAATTGTTTATAATAAAACATACAATAAATTTTCTCACATGCATACATTTTTGAATTACCTGCTGAAGAGCAAATATTGCTCTGCACATAGCCCATCTAACATAAAGCTGTACAACACTCTTCAACTTTCACCCGTTGTCACCCCTCGCATTCTTTCAGAAAGATCTCTGCCAAACATTTTTCCATTTCATGCTCTGAAGGACAGATTCAGCAGAAGGATGCTAATGGATCAAAATGTGGATTCTCTTCACTCTCCATTTTTCTGGTTCTAAGAGCAGCATTTTTCTAGGACCTTCTTCCACTAATATGGGTGCCTCCCCAACAGACATTCAGTGCAGCAGACAATTCCCAGCCTCAGTATGCCATTCCCCATAAGAGTGGATGACTTCAAGTGTTCACATAATCTGAGGTAGCTTTCCACTTTGCTATTGTCAACAATTGAAGAAAAGGCAGTATAAACCAAAATGGAAAATCTTTAATCTTAGCCAGGATTTCCCCTAATTTCTAGAACTAACTTTGGCATCTGGCTTCTTCTGCTGTGTCTTTGATTTCTGTTGTGTTCTTTGACCTTGGCTTGTTCTCATCTTGACTTTGACTCACCTACATCATTAAGAAATCTCCTCTGTGTACACCAACCTTGGACCACTTTGTATTTTCAGATCTGGTTCAATAGTATCCAAAGGGAGAAGCAGGAAGCATATAGTTGAGTGGTCCAAGAACTCTATCCATAGGACAATTTCATGTGTAAATATGTTACTCCCACAGCACCAGTTGTACTGTATGCAAATTGAACCCCCCCCCCCATACACCTATTCCTTAATTTTCTTAGCGATCTCAGAACTCCACATGTAAATACATGCACTGACTTCTCACCTACCTTAGTAGTTGTTTCAGCATCTTCATTGATCCCTGATCTGATCCCATTGATCAGATTATACAATCCCAGGCACACTTAAGAAATTAATCCTCCTGCGGTTCTTGCATTCATGTTTCTCACATTTGCCCCTATATAGGGAAACAAAAACATTCTTACAATTATCAGGCAGTGACACAGTTTTCATATAGACATCAAACAATTCATATAGACATTAAACACAACTTCTCCATAAACAAGTCACATCCCAATTTTAACATTATTCAATGATGTCATTTTTTTTAAAATGTGGCACAATTTTTTCAAATGCTGGGTTCTTCCATTATCACAATTCATTGGCATGCAATTCACAGCAATTGCCAACTTCTGTGTTTTTATGTTCATAACATTCACACTAAAGGAGATGAATTAAATGATACTTTCTGATATACATTTCAGCCATTTCATTCATAATAAATCTACATCTCAGTCCCTTCATGTATTTATCAATTCTTGTCCACAAGAGCTAAGCAGCAAAATTCAGATCTATTAAATCCTTCTCCTTTCTCTTAGTATTACTGTCTATCTTTTATTCATTTATTAATTCATGCATTTTGTACCCCAGCTCTCAATCTTCTTGCCATCAGATAGGGTTATAATTCTACCACCTCTACTACCCATCCTGGCTTTGATCAGTTGAAGCTTTATACAGTGCTTTTTACTAAAATCAAAGATATGTGGACAAGTTTGCTCACCTTAGTCTTACTAATGCCATTTGCAAATATCCCAATGAATAGTAGGGAATGTATCAATCAGCTTGGGAACATTTTGTCAAAACCAAAGCCTGTTTTCACCTGAAACCTGCTCATGTCATTCTGTGCAAGCCAGGATTTCTCATTCCACAATTTTCTTGTAAGCCATTGTTAGAACCCTGTTCAAATGATTGGGTGTGTTAATATATGATTAAGCCACAAATCAAATTAATATATGATTAAGCCACAAATCAATGTTATGTGTATATTGCTTTAAATGCATTGTGGATGATTACTATATAAGTAAGAAAGAGAGCATGCTCAGTGTGGTGTGGTGGTGTGGTGAGTGGTGTTTGACGGTGTGTTCTCTGCTGCTTTACTGATGAGTAGATTACGTTATGACTGTGTGGAATTGCTGTGAAGAGAAGATTAACTATTTGTGATAGTATAGATAGTATAGAAGTGAGTGATAGCTGTAATCTTTGTTTGTGAGTTAAAACAAAGATAGGCAAGAAGAAGAAACTTCGCATTGACTGAATAACTGTGTATGACTTGGACATCCTATTTAACTTTGCTACTATTCAAGTAAAACTATTTTGTACATATTAAAGATATTCTGTTTATTGACTGAATAGCATTCATATCAAACTGCAACACCATTACTACAACACATTTCGCTGTGTATGTGCTTAACAGCACAATAACTCCTTAACAGCCACAGTAATGTTGCCTACATCCCACCAAATGTATGTGTACTGCCAGAGAAAAAAAAATATTGGCCATTTTTACTTCTCACCACCTTCTTAATGTTTAACATCCATCCACTTTTCCTTTTCTAAGTTTATTTTCACATCTTTTATTTTTATCTTCACATAACAAATCTATGTTGTCTACATATCTCAAATTAGTAGCGTTTGGATTTCTATTTTGACTTTAACTATTATCTCTTTCAGTTGGAAGAGGTTCTTAAACATATTCACTCTATTATTTTATAATCTTGTTTGCAAAAATGTAGGTTTCCCCTGTTGTTTTATTAACTAAACCTATTTTTCCTCTATTAGATGTCTTCTATGATTACATTTGAATATTTTTATCTTAGCTATAAATTTTCCTGCAATTTCTTCGAATTTTCCTAAAAACATTATCTCCTTTTTTTCCCCTTGTATCTGTTTAACACATATATTAGAAACCAATAATTCATGGCTTGTTCCACAATCTGCACCTGGCTGGGTGTTTTGCACTTCCCCATCTTCTGTTTCCTATTATGTGGTCAATTTGATTCCACTGTTGTGCATCTGCTGATATTCGTGTGCTGGCTTGAACCAGCTGTTGGCAATAAATAAAGAATTCTCTTCACAAAAGTCTTTTAACCTACTTCCTGCATTACTGCATTTGCTCACTCCCAATCTTCCATCTCTCCAACTTTTGAATTCCAATCATCCATTAATAGAATAGCATCCTTTCCTGATATTGCACCCACTATTTCCAAGAGATATAAACCTGTCATTTATTGAGTTATAGCCAAGTCTATAGATAGAGATGACCTTTTTGAATATCACTGCCACTCCATTCCTTCATAAGATCGTATACCTTGAATAGTATAGCATGTAATCATCTGATTTAAATTATTCATTCTGGTCTACTTAAAGTCACTTATTCCTAAAACATGTAGTTTAGTTTGCTTCATTTTTGCTCTGACAGATTCAAGTGTTTCTTGGTTCAAGCATTTCATATTCTATGTACTCATCTGTACAGAATATAAAATGTGAAATGCTTAAACCAACTTGTAAGCAAGGAATGTTTTCACCCCACCTAGTGGCACCTTCCATGATCAGATGTCCTGGCAGCTTTGATATGACCCAGTCATCACTTTCTTGTTCAACATAATATACTTAGACTTCAGCAAAGCATTTGACAAAGTAGACCACAACCTACTTCTCCGTAAGCTAGAAAAAAGTGGGATAGACTGCTACACAACCAGATGGATTAACAACTGGCTAACTAACTGTACCCAACAAGTAGTCATCAATGGGTCAAAGTCCACATGGAGAGAAGTAAGCAGTGGGGTACCACAAGGTTCCGTCCTAGACCCAGTACTCTTTAACATCTTCATAAATGACCTAGACGAGGGAATAGAAGGGGAACTAACCAAATTTACAGATGATACCAAGCTGGTGGGAGTAGCTAATACCCCAGAGGACAGGCTCAGGATCCAGATGGATCTTGACAGGCTTGAACACTGGGCCCAATCAAACAAAATGAAATTCAATGCAGAGAAAAGTAAAATCCTACACCTAGGTAAGAAAAACCAAAGATATACATATAAACTGGGAGAAACCACACTCAATAGGAGTGACTGTGAGAGGGATCTTGGAGTCTTGGTGGACAACCAACTAAATATGAGCCAGCAATGTGCAGGGGCAGCCAAAAAAGCCAATGCAATCCTAAATTGCATTAACAGAGGGATACAATCTAGGACTAGGGAGGTACTAAACCACTCTATAAAGCCCTAGTTAGACCACAATTAGAATACTGCATCCAATTTTGGTCACCACACTTCAAAAAAGACATTGAAACTCTAGAGAAAGTGCAGAAGAGAGCAACCAAGATGATAAGGGGACTGGAAACTAAAACATATGAAGAACGGTTGCAGGTACTGAGCACAGCCAGTCTGGTGAAGAGAAGGACCAGGGGTGACATGATAACAATGTTCCAATACTTGAGGGGCTACCACAGAGAGGAGGGGGTCAGGCTGTTTCCCAAAGCACCAGAAGTACAGACAAGGAATAACGGATGGAAGCTGACCAAAGAGAGATTCAACATGGAAATAAGGAGAAACTTTCTGACTGTGAGAGCGATCAACCAGTGGAACAGCTTGCCTGCGGAGGTTGTGAGAGCTCCAACACTTTAGACTTTCAAAGGGAGATTGGACTGCCATTTGTCTGAAATGGTGTAGGGACTTCTGCTTGAGCGGGGGCTTGGACTAGATGACCTACAAGGTTCCTTCCAACTCTAATAAATAAAGAAAAAATAAAACATTCTTCCTCACTAAGCAGAAGAATTAAGATAGATGATTTAATATTTTAACCTGAAGGTATCATCATCTGGCATCTAAACTTGTCTAAATGTTTAAGCCATATCCATAGTTTTCTTGACAACAATGCAGGAATGTCTTCCTCCAGATTTGATTTTTGAGTTCCTTCTTCTATATGGGCTGTCTTTCACTCATGCCCATACCTTTCAGCTCAGGAAGTGGATTACCTTCAGTTTAAGCTTTTTCCATTTGATTTTACCACTTTCTTATCAGGAGCTCTCCTGTCTACAGGATATTTTCAAGGTCATTTTCAAATTCCTCAGCACCTTGTGGTGGTAAAAGTCCAGAGGAGCAAATAAGACCTACCACCATCCTAATATCCCTGAAGGTAATATCACTCCTATTTCTAGAAAAACACTCTCGCACATGGCATGACACATGGTGAGGTAAATGGAGTAAGGGAAGATTAACAGATCCTGTGATAATTTGTCAGTTTGCAAGGGGGTTGAAAAATATTACCCTTAATTCAAGACAAATTAACTTCCCTCAATACACAGTCATGTAAACCCGAAGGAAGGATTAAGGGGAAATTTTTGACATTCCTGAGAAGAAATTAGTACAGAAATTGAAAAGAAAGAAAGTTGCATATCACCCTACAAATGCTATAAAATGATTTATATCTCTTTGCAAACTTTAGAACAAGCCCTAACAGAAATTTCCTTGTGATCTAGCCTACTTTCTTTCTTTCTTTTTTATAATTATAATTATTGCTTTCCACAAAATTTACTGATCTTTCTCTAAGGATTACTGCAACCTTAATGACATTTGCAAATGTTTGCAAGTCACCTGGGCAGGCAGCCAGATTTGAAATTTGGTCTCAATCATGACTTTTAGATGGTCAATCTTATCTATCCACAGAAAACTCTGTGCAAAATGCACTGTTGATGAGTGTCCTTAAAACATCTGGATTGTAATTTTAGTATAGTTAGACCATGTATAATTGACTGACTGGATTTTATCATAGATTTTAGTTGTTATTTATTATTTTATACTAGAATTTTTAATTGTATATTTACTGAGTGTTTTTATTTGTTCCGGTCTCGGGTCTATGACTAAATAAATTGAATTGAATTGACCCATCTGAGCCATATCTCTGGCATTCTTTCAGAAAGAGGAGTAAATGCCTGAGATATGATTTGATCTGATTACTACCAATGTAAGTGACAAGCTCGGTCTTATGGAATACTGGCAAATATGACATAAAAATCTTGGCTATATTGCTATTCAAAAATCATGTTGATGACAATAGACATATATATGGGGAACAAGGAGGATGCCACTGCAGGTCAAAAACTATGCCAGATAGTATTAGATAAATATATTTATAGGGTTCTGTTTGCAACTTTCTGTATTGGCTGCTCATTTTCTTAGAATCTGCCTATAAAAGAGAGGATTTATTAAGAAAAAATCCCTGGCTGTTATCAATGTGCTGGGAATAAAATTAATAAAAAATCAGAAATTCCCACAACAATCCCCATACCCATGGATCCAGAATCATATTCAGTTTTCAAATGGATTTGATACTTTTTACTTTCTATATTACTTTCTGTATTATCTTTCTGTATTACTGTATTTACTTCCTGTATTATCAACAGTAGAGTCCTTCAAGTTTCTATGTTCTATCATATCTCAAGACTTAAAATGGACACCTAACATCAAAAACATCATCAAAAAAGCACAACAAAGAATGTTCTTTCTGAGCCAGCTCAGAAAGCTCAAACTGCCCAAAGAGCTGCTGATTCAGTTCTACAGAGGAATTATTGAGTCTGTCATCTGCACCTCCATAACTGTCTGGTTTGGTTCTGCAACCCAACAAGACAGACACAGACTTCAGAGGATAATTAGAACTGCAGAAAAAACAATTGCTACCAACCTGCTTTCCATTGAGATCTGTATACTGCATGAGTCAAAAAGAGTGCTGTGAAAATATCTACAGACCCCTCACATCCTGGACATAAATTGTTTCAACTTCTACCCTCAAAACGATGCTATAGGGCACTGCACACCAGAACAACTAGACACAAGGACAGTTTTTCCCCGAATGCCATCACTCTGTTTAACAACTAATTCCCACAACACTCTGAAACTATTTACTAAGACTGTATTACTATTATGCAGTCATCCAAATTTTTTGTTTTCTGATTTGTCTCTGGGGCTTCTGTAAAGGCATTCTTGCAGTGGTGGGATTCAACCCACTTAACCAGTTCGCTTCCGCACATGTGCACATGCACGGCTTCTGCGCATGCATGGCTTCTGCACATGCGCAGCTTCAGCAACGTGGCAAGGGTCAACCGAGCAGTCTTTCAGGGCATGCTCCACTCCATCTTTTCTCTCTGCTCTCTGCTGCTGGTCTTGCTGGGAGAGAGAGCATCTCTTGTGAAATTTAGCAGCTGTGAGCCGCCGCTTTCCTCTAAGTCCCATCCGGAAAGTGCTGTGGCACAGAGAAACAGCTGCTGACCTGAAGACTACATGGAGCGCCTCCATGAGCGAGAGAGCCTCAACAAGGGACGGCTGCAAAATCCCCGCTGCAGCACTTTAGATAAGAAGAACCCAGATGTAGTTTGAGGCCAGAGGGGCGCGGCAGCATGCAGGCAGAGGCCCAGGGCTAGGCAGGAGCCAGAGAATGGCACATTCCCCAACCCGGCCAAGGCAGGCAGGGAGCGGACGGAGGCTCCAGGGCAAGGCTGGAGCCGGGGAATGCCATGTCCCTGGGCCCCGACCCAAGGCAAAGGCCAAGTGGGCAGCATACTTACCTTTGGTGAGCAGAGTGGGCAAAGCGCGGAGGCAAGGCATGGAGATTAGCTGGACTGCGTGGTGAAGGGAAGATAATATATAGGGCAGGGCAGGGTGGAGTGGAGTGGGCGGGGCTAGCCGGTGGTCAATTTACCGGTTCTTCAAACTGTGCAAAATCATAACAACCAGTTCGCCAGAACCGATCCAAACCAGCTGAATCCCACCCCTGCATTCTTGGCAAAAAAAATAATGATGATGATGCTGGAGACTACAGTTTTGCTTTATAGAGTGCCAGATTGGTTGACTGATTGATTTTCATGAAAAGATATGTACATTAATTTGGGGAAATAGACATTAAGGAAGCTTCAATGGCTACATTAATTCCCATAGGGACCACATTGTTCAGCTCTAATTAAGAAACGTATTGTGTTTCCCAAGGCATTGGAAGAAAAGTCTCACAGCTAGTCAACCATGCCAACATTGACAGCAGGAAAAGGTGCTATTTTTGCAATCAGATTAGAAATGATGTATCATGTGTGCCTATCTTGTCTATAATGCTCATGCAGTTTTGCATATGGGTAGAGTCCTGATTAAAATATTTTTTTATTTTTTATTTGCTTGTTTATTTATTTGATTTATATAGCCATTACTCTCACATTACCATACATGCCTCTGAGTAACATGTACAATAGCAACAAAGGTCAAGAGAGATTTTGTTGGGCCTCATATCAGATTAGGTGGTCTTCTGATGTTCTTATTTTAATCCATGCAAGAATATCAATCTGAAAGCAGTTCCCACATGGTAATGCCCTAGATAAATAGCTGTCCAATCTTCTCTTAAAAGCTTGAAATCCCCTTGAATTATCTTGAGAGCATTTGATGCTATCACTGGACTGAAGGTTGCAGTATGTGGAAGAACCATTTGAGCAAACAGATGCCTCTGTATTGGTGTTTCAACAAGATTGAATTCAACATTTGTCTTTGGAATGAAAATATAATGTTGATATATGTATAGGATGTAATTATATAAAAACTATGAACACACAAACACACATGCACATTGTACCCGAAGAATGCATTTTATAAGGACTTTTGCAACTAGGTTAAAAAAAAAACATTTTCCCCCAAATGAGATAAAATTGCTTGAGAGGGACAGATCTTGTTCTGTCCCCACGGGTATGCCCCCCCAAATAAGATGCACAGGAAGGAATTGGGAACAATACTCTTTTACTTCCAATAAAGTCTTAGCAAGAGTTGAAGCTTTTCAAAAGAATATCAGATAATGAAGGAGTCATTTACAAAGTCTTCTCAGTAGATGGCTAGAGTCCCAGAAAGCAGTCAATTAGCATTATCTCAACTCACGTAGGTTTGGCGGAAATCCAAATCTCATTAACACAGGAAAAATGTTCACTTTTTATAATCCGAGCCGCAGACACAAGAGCAAAATGCTGGAACCACAGAACGGGGTTGTTCTCTGCAATGAAGCCCCTCATGACAGACCCTTAAATACCCTCAGGGCATGGTCAAGCCCTGCAGTACTACTCACGAGGAAGCCTCCTCCTGATTAGCCACTCATGTCTCTTTGAGAACCTGCGTGCTCTGGCATCAAGAAGAGGCTCCTCCTCTTCTCCTGAGTCACTAATCTCAGGAGATGCATCAGGCTCTAATTGTTCGCCAGCCTCTGACCTCATCCTCTTCACTCTCCGTCTCTGGTGCCAGGAACACCGGTCTTCTGTACTGCACCCTCACTACCTCCGAATCCCCGGGATTGGCTGCTAATTGCCCTGGACTCGACCTGGCCACAACAGATCTTAAGGAAAGAGGGAATATATTCCCATTGTTAGGATATTTCATATAGCAAAGCAAAAAAGCTCACACTACTTCCCATGGTACTAGGAATCCAATTCTTTTTCCCTTCCTCTCCTATAGAAGTAGTTTGGGGAGACAAAAATTTGCCAATTGCCAATGATCTGCTTCCATAATAGAATCAGTCATAATAAGAAAGGCTTCCTTCCCTTATTTATTCCTTGCAACATCTGAGCTTTAGTGTTCAAATTTTTTCAGAAATTGGAAAATGAGTAAGGAGAAGACACTGTCTAGAATACTGGGGAAAGGCCAAGTGTTTCAACTGTCATTTGGGCGTTATCCTGGGAAGTTGTTCAGAAAAGTTGTTAAGCGTCAAATTGGGTCCAGGCACCCTGCTGCCTGCTACATCTGTTGAATGACAATTCCCACAATCCCTTGCTATTCCCTAGGCTAGTTGGGGCTGACGGGAATTGAAGCTGAATCATTTGGAGAATATTATATTGACTGGTCCATGGCTTCTAGCAATTACATGACTCTTTCTTCCATATCTTCTGTCCCTCCTGATGTTAAGGTTTCATTATATCACTCCTAAGGGAGAAAGCGTTCTCCTTGTATCCTTTATTTTCTTTGAAAGAATTGCAGCAGCAACCACAGGAATGTCCCTCAGTGGTGAAATCAGAGAAAGATGATCCATACATGGTCTCCTTCCACAACATAATACACACGCATATATACTTACACACACACACACACACACACACACACACACACACACTCCAAAAGCAATGAGTCAAACCAACTGTCATGAAACAGCTCATTTTCAATGGTGTGGTTATATTAAGAGGCTGGCAGCAACCATGAAACCCAGAAGAATTTCCTCTTTGCTTTTAAAAAAGAAGCTTCAAATAGAAAGAGGTCTGGAAAAGCATTTCTGGTCAATAGAGGACTATGTGGTTTCGTTATTTTTTCCCCCCCCCGTCTTCATATTTAAAATGCTAGTGAAGACAGTATTGAAGATTTGCAAGGATTGGTTTATGCACCATGCCAGGCATATAAAGTTTTCAATGTTTCCATAATGATGTTTGAAATGTAGCATTACGTTTTATTCCCTCCACCCTCCACAACCACAATATTTTTTACTGAAGTCACATTGTCTCCATTTCCCCATTCATAACAGAGGAAAGCTCTTAGAGTCACCTCTGCAGATGATCTCATTATCTTGGCACAATTACCATTTTTGAGAGGTTGAAACCTTACATGTAACGAACTTGCTTTTCTAACAGGTAGGTAGTAATGGAAGGAAGGGGTAAGAGTAGGGGAGAGGAAGAAGAAAAAGGAAGAGAAGGGCATAATTAGCTTATCCTCCTTTTCCTTCCCTTTTCCTTTCCTTTGCTTTTCCTTCCCTTTCTTTTTCCTTCCCTTCCCTTCCCTTTTCTTTCCTTTTCTTCCCCTTTCTTCCCTTCCCTTCCCTTCCCTTCCCTTTCCTTTTCATGACTTCAAGTCAGTGCTGACTCTTATCTAGACAAGTCCTTGCAGTTTACTTAGTAATATTTTTGAAAGTGATTTCAAGGAGAGAGGGGGAGAGAGGGGGAGAGAGGGGGAGAGGGGGAGAGAAGCTGACTTTGTGCCTAAAGTGGGATTAGAACACAAGGTCTCCTGGTTTCTAATCTTGTGCCTTAACTTATGAAATAATATCGTGAAACAGTTATATTTACTTTTACACAGATGGTCCTCCCTTAATGACCACTTGTTTAGTGACCACTTGAATTTGTGATAGCACTGAATAAGAGCAATTTATGAGTATCCCTTGAGTCACTTGCTTCTTCATTGTGACATCAAAGTATCCCAAACACCATTTGCAGCCTTCTTTGCTGGCTTCTGACAAGCAAAGTCAAGATGGAAACCAGCAGGAGGTCACAAATTATGTGACATCCTCACATAATGACCCATGGTGATTTGCTTAACAATGGCAACTGGGAGTTCCGGAATTGCAATTGCTAAGCAGTATAGTCACATGATGTCACACATTGTCATATTTCACGGCCACATTGCTTAGCAACGGCAATTCCAGTGCCAATTGCCATCATCAACTGAAGACTATACATATTTAAATCTTGTTCAAGTATTATTTATTTATTTATTTATTTATTTATTTATTAAAATTTCTATGCCGCCCAACTCCCGGGGGACTCTGGGCGGCTCACAGCAGATATAGAAACACATAAAAAACAATTTTTAAAAGGAGCCATATTAAAATACTATCCATTAAAAAACAAACTTTCATTCATACCCTGCCTGCCGGAAGAGCCAAGTTTTTATTGCTTTACGGAAGGCCAGTAGGGTGGGGATGGTCCTGATCTCTGGAGGGAGCTGGTTCCAAAGGGAGGGGGCTCCCACAGAGAAGGCCCTCCCCCTAGGTCCCGCTAGCCGACATTGTTTGGTCGACGGGACCTGGAGGAGGCCGACTCTGTGGGCTCTAACCGGTCGTAGGGAGGTATGCGGCAGGATGCGGTCCCGAAGATAACCTGGCCCTGAGCCATGTAGGGCTTTAAAGGTAACGACCAACACCTTAAATTGGATCCGGAGACTAATGGGCAGCCAATGCAGCTGGCGGAGGATAGGTGTTACGTGGGTGCATCTAGGTACACCCACCACAGCTCGCGCAGCTGCATTTTGCACCAATTGCAGTCGCCGGACACTCTTCAAGGGTAGCCCCATGTAGAGCGCATTGCAGTAATCCAGCCGTGAGGTGATAAGGGCATGAGCGACTTATAATTCTCATGTGAGCAGTTTTTTAAAAATATATTTGATCCTTGCACAATGTGGTATTTATTTTTACCTGATTTCATATCACAATTTCTGGAGGGGCAATACTACCCACAATATGGAACAGCATCCCACCCAGAGGTGGGTTCCTCCCGATTCGCACCGGTTCTATAGAACCGGTAGTAAACCGGTGGTGAGGTCACGGAGCCGGTTCTGTCGGTGCCGGTCTGTGGATGTCGCCACTTTTTTTGGCTCTTTTTTTTTGCTATTTTTTGCTGGTTTTTGCTTCTGCGCATGCACAGAAGCTGAGTTTTCAGCACTGCGCATGCGCCGCCATCTTGCAATGCACGTGTGGGAGGAAGCGAACCGGCGGCGAGGTAAGTTAGAACCCACACCTGATCCCACCTCTCCAAGACACCAATTCTCCTGGTATTCTAAAAGCACCTTAAAACCTGAGTTTGTTCCCAGGCCTAGAGTTAATGAGGAATGGGGATGCCATATCTTATTTCATGGTGGCTGTTTCAGCCCAGGCTGCATTGCTTTTTCTTTGTAATTATTATAACTTTGTATTAAACTGTGTAAGCCATTCAGAGTCTGAGAGAGTGGATAATAATAATAATAATAATAATAATAATAATAATAATAATAATAATAATAATAATAATAATAATAATAATAATAATAATAATAATAATAATAATAATAATAATAATAATAATAATAATAATAATAATAGAGTTGGACGGGACCTTGGAGGTCTTCTAGTCCAACCCCCTGCTTAGGCAGGAAACCCTACACTACTTCAGACAGATGGTTATCCAACATCTTCTTAAAAACTTCCAGTGATGGAGCATTCACAACTTCTGGAGGCAGGCTGTTCCACTGATTAATTGTTCTACTGGCAGGAAATTTCTCCTTAGTTCTAAATTGCTTCTCTCCTTGATTAGTTTCCACCCATTGCTTCTTGTTCTACCCTCAGGTGCTTTGGAGAATAGTTTGACTCCCTCTTCTTTGTGGCAACCCCTGAGATATTGGAACACTGCTATCATGTCACCCCTGGTCCTTCTTTTCATTAAACTAGACATACCCAGTTCCTGCAACCGTTCTTCATATGTTTTAGCCTCCAGTCCCCTAATCATTTTTGTTGCTCTTCTCTGCACTCTTTCTAGAGTCTGTTATGGATAGCCATAACAAACTCAACAAAATAAATCACTGTTTCTATTGTCAGCTATAATGTCTGAATGGAACTCTAGAACAGTGTTTCCCTAGCTGGGCAACCTTCAATGTGTAGATTACAACCAATGATGGCCAATTCTGGAAATTGCTTAGGATGGGAAACATTGCTGAGGACAATGTTAGACTTATGATGTGGGGAACTAGTTCCTTGTTCAAAGGCAGCACTTTGAAGAAAGCTACCTTCTACCTTCTTACCACTTTACAACTGTAATATAAAAATGACTCCAGTCCAACAATCTATTTTTCCATATGCAGATTTTGTTGCTGGATTAGGAGTTGAAGATGGACCTCCAACAGAATCTATCTCTATTTACGACAATGTTACATAGAAATGGATACTCTGCACATGGAGAAAGTATCTCTACAATTGAGTTGTTGGCAACAAAATAATATTGTGGAGTTCAAAGGGATCACATCAGCCATTGAATGCTTACTGCAGTCTCAAGAAGATTATGGTTTCTACCACATGAAGAAGAACTCAGCTTTTGGTAAGAGTTTTATTGTCAAACTGCTGTTACTTTTAGGATTTTTTCCCCAAACAATCAACCAGAGTCTGTCTTCCTAAGTATAAGTCAAGAACATCATTTTGTTTTCTGTAGTCTCAGATGATAGAATGTATGACTGTAACTTGTTGCTTGTATCCTTACAATTTATATTAATATTGATTGTTTCCTGGTTGCTTATTTGTACCCTATGACAATCATTAAGTGTTGTACCTCATGATTCTTGACAAATGTATCTTTTCTTTTATGTACACTGAGAGCATATGCACCAAAGACAAATTCCTTGTGTGTCCAATCACACTTGGCCAATAAAGAATTCTATTCTATTCTATTCTATTCTATTCTATTCTATTCTATTCTATTCTATTCTATTCTATTCTATTCTATTCTATTCTATTCTATTCTATTCTTCTATTCTATTCTATTCTATTCTATTCTATTCTATTCTATTCTAGAAAACACGTACGATATCTTTTCAAATATTTGAAAATGGGGGTAAGCATGAAATGAAAAACATTTTGCTGTGAGGCTCAAACAAAACATCTCACAAGGTCCCACTTCAAATGTCCATCAAAACAGTCAAGTTGACCGCATTCACTCAGAACAAAACCATGAAGTGTTTTGTTCCAACTTCAGACCAGAATTCTCAGAGCATGCACATTTTATTTCAACCTCTGAAAAGTCAAAACGGTCCATGTGAAGGCCAGAATGGTTCATTTCAAGACTGTTTTCTATGACAAAACAGTCAAAACACCATTTCTCAAAACATCTAAGTCCTATTCTGAGGTCAAAAGAAGCTGTTTGTTCCTGTGTCAAAACAACATTTGACACAAAGTCAATTGGATTGAGTTGGGTGACTACGGAAGTTGAATAAATACATAAATAAATGAAATGTAATATAAACATTTTGTTTTCAGTTCAAAACATATAAAATGTTTGTCTTAAGACTTTTCATAGCCATCCATAGGGAAATTGAGATGGGGGCAAATGATCGTTCCTCTTATATTTATATAAGACTTATATTTCAAGACACACCACAGGATGTCCAACTCTGTACTCCATCCAACATGGAATACAAGTACACAAAACCAGGGTTTGTGTTATGACTTCGCAAGACACCTTTTGGGGGGGGGCAGTCATTGCAATTTGTACAAGACACTTCTGCTCCTCCTTCAACTTTTTGCAACCATCTCCCTCTTAGTCACCTTTTCTTAAGGCTTACCCAATACCTCCAGTCTCTCTTCATAATATTTAATTTTAAAATTTCTGATCATTTTCTGCACTTATTCCAATTTTCCTAAATCTTTCTTAAAATAGGTACACAACTGAATAGAATATTTAAAGTGGTACCTTACCAATGCTAAATACAATAGAATCACTGTATTCCTACTGAGGCAGCCGAAAACTTCATTTGCCTTTTATGAAATATTTGGCTTGGGCCAACCTCAGTGGTGTGAACTTCCATGCACACACCATTATGAGGCCAGATATTCTCTTGGCTTAGGTTCTGTGAAGGGTAAACTGAAAATCTGCATCATCTCTTTTGCCTAGAATAATGCATATCTTCTTCTCTAAGAAACAAAATGGAACATTAGAAGTTTCTACGTTGCTCTTTTCATTCACAGGTCTTTCATTTTCTCCCCCTTCCTTTTATTTTGAACTGAATATATATGAGCTATGGGTCCCAGCAATTGTGGGTGTCAGAAGGAGCTGGAGAAATACTCTTTCTGTTCTCACAATTCTGCAAGAATCTATCTTAATAGTGAGCTGACTTAAAACCAGACATCTGCTGTACTGATTATCTTGTTGTTCCAAGAGATAAATAGGATCTCTTTTCCCTTTGCAGCTAAATAGGAGAGTAGAACTGGGTCTCCCAATAACTGGAGGGAAAACACATGTCTAAAACCATATTATTTGAATTGCAACTGGAATTACACAGAACCCTTTTAATTAGCTGACAACATCCATTATGTGGCAAATTTGTGTTTGTTAGACCACTGTTCTCCTGGCAATATTCTGATGATTCCCGCATTGCTGATGGCAGCTGCCACTAACTAGGGTGGAGAATGGCTTGATGGAATTGCCTTTATCCAGTAAGAAACCCAGCCAGCAGCAAATGAAAATTCACTGAACCAGATACTTCATTGTGTTTTCCTTGTTAGCAAATTTAAGTCAGATTTCAAATGTGTCTCGCAATACCGCTGCAAAGATGAGTAGAAATGTGTGTTTATTTTAGTACATTCTAATTTGTTAGTGCAGATTGGTCTTCATTCCCAAGGGAAAGTTATTTTAAAGCTGTTGCCAAGAGACTTCAGCAATGAGCAGCCTGATCAAAATAATAACTTGCTGCCATGAGCAAGCTCATAAATTGCTCCAAGAGTGCAATTTAAATTATTTTTAACTAATAATAAGCCTGCTCATGCCCCAGCAATCCGAAGAGATTTCATTTGGCATACCTGTTCTCAACTGCTGTACCCAAGAGAGATGAGAAGACATCATCAGACACAGACTAATCCAAAATATCTCCCCTTCAGATTGCTACTGAGGATAATCATTCATTTCTTGTTTACATATTTCATTCCTTGGGCACTGCTTCAGGTTTGATTCCCTGCACTGAAAAGCAGTCCTAATAACTTCCTTAAGGCACTGAATTAGGGGAGATATGATAGCAGTGTTCCAATATCTCAGGGGTTGCCACAAAGAAGAGGGAGTCAAACTATTCTCCAAAGCACCTGGGGGTAGAACAAGAAGCAATGGGTGGAAACTAAACAAGGAGAGAAGCAACTTAGAACTAAGGAGAAATTTCCTGACAGTTAGAACAATTAATCAGTGGAACAGCTTGCTTCCAGAAGTTGTGAATGCTCTAACATTGGATGTTTTTAAGAAGATGTTGGATAACCATTTGTCTGAAGTAGTGTAGGGTTTCCTGCCTAAGCAGGGGGTTGGACTAGAAGACCTCCAAGGTCCCTTCCAACTCTGTTGTTGTTGTTGTTGTTGTTTATTATTATTATTATTATTATTATTATTATTATTATTATTATTATTATTATTATTATTATTATTATTATTATTATTATTATTATTATTATTATTAGTGAGATGCATGGCGGTGCTGTTCCTCATTTGATACCAACTTCAGCAATGCCCATAGACGCTCATACATTGACTGGGCTTAGTTCTTCTTCTGGGTTTGGGTCAGCATCACAAACAAAGCTGGACTGATGGAAAAGGGGGAATACAACAGGAGGGTAAGGGGAAAGTGTGCTATCCCTTTATATTAAGGAGAGCATTTTCTCTATCGTGGTAGAACTTATTATTTCCACCATTGTGGAGCCAATCCTGAAGCTGAAGTGATGGCAGGGGGATGAAGCTACAAAGTCATAACTTCCACAAGACTTCTGGATGAATTTACATAGCTTCCTATTCACAGATTTAGGCTTGAACCTAATTATAAAGTTCATTAGGCCAAAATCAAGGTAATTGCATTCAATAAACTTATTAACTAGCAGGCTTAGTCATGTTCTCCTATGCTAGAGACTCCCCAGCCTCGAGGAGACGATTGAGCGTGGCGGAACTTCAGACCATTTCCTAGAATGCTCTGAGCTAGACAAAACTGCCGACGATCACAAGAGAATTTCCCCATTTATTTCCGGAAGGATTCAAATTTGAGGGAGACACAGACTGCCCATAGGGGTAAGAAGGGACTTTTTTTTATCGCACAGTGTTACAGTTTATCACATTGTGATATTGATAGGAATTGTTAGGTTTATCTTTCAACATAACAATTGCAATAGCACTTAGACTTACTGTATATACCACTTCACAGTGCTTCACAGCCCTCTCTAAGTCGTTTATAAAGTCAGTATATTGTCCTCAACAATCTGGATCCTCATTTTACCGATTTTGGAAGGATGGAAGGTTGAGTCAAGCTTCTGCCGGTGAGATTTGAACTGCCAAACTGCTGGTAGTCAACCGTTAGCAGAATTAGCCTGCAATACTGCATTCTAACCACTGCACCACCACAGTACTGATCTCATTTTGATGAGGCCTTCGGGCTAATTATCTACCACCAACACTATGGTAGAAACAGCAGCCTTGGCTTAACAAATGCCAAACACATGTTAAGATAACTACAAAATATGTAAGAATAAGGGTACCTTAAACTCATCACCTGATAGCTCAGCCAAAGCCTCTCCAGGTCTGATTTCATGAAGTAAGCCTTTATCTAGGCTTATGCCAAGATATTTAACCTCCCATGACTTGGGAAAGTGTGATAAATGTAATGCAGGTGATCTATAAAAAGACAAGCATACAGGCCCACTCACAGCATGCTGCACTCTTTTTGAAAATCTTTAACCAGCAAAGCCATTTCTGGATTACACAAAAATAACAGAGAAGTAATGACCCTCTGTGGTCCAGATGCGATGTGCATTTCCTTTTGCTATCTTCCCCTTATCAAAAGGAACACAAGGAGAGCCTCAAGGCTAAATCTACAACTTATCACTAAACAAACTCTGTCACTGCAATAACTCAAGCCCTCTCTTGAACAACATCCACCCAGCTATCTCACTCTATTTCCCAGTCTTGCACAATTATTCCAAATGACAATACGTTCATCTCCCATTTACTTTGCTTCAATGGTTTCTTAAATATTTTTCTTTACCATCCTTTCTCTTTGTCTGTACTCCTAGTGCTCATAAATAAACTCACTTCCCAAAGATTGAATTTATCCTGGCAATCCCCGCCTATCCTATTGAGGATGGTCTGTGGATTTACCCTGCAGGCAGGCGCTTGCATTTTGTAAAGTCATCGTCCCAGTTTGCCAGGAACAATACACCAAATATTTGCCCAGCAAACAAAAGAAATCTCCTCACCTCTTAAAACATTCACAATAATATTATTACCAAAGTGTAAGTTCACCCCAAGAATAATTTGATACAAAAAATAGGCTCTTAAGATAAAATAAATTTAACTCTTCAAACCTTTTATTAATAGTGACTTAAAGTGTGTAACGAAATAAAACCTTACAGTGTAATCTCAAAAAAGCCCCTACAGGAGCTCCTTGGTAACAGACAATGATGAGAACAATAAACGAAGTAACGTTGTCATTCCATATGTTGTAGGCATATTAGAAAAGCTCAGCCATGCTTCAGCCAACATACATGCACACTTCAAACCCAAGAATACACAAAGGCAGAAGCTTGTCCACTCCAAGGATAAAATGACAGAAACTGAGCAACATGGTATATGCAGTACAATGCAGTGAGCCATGTGCAGATCTGTACATTGGGGAAATGAAATAATCACTTCATAAACACATGGCACAATATAGGGGAACAAACACAGCAGTCCATCTGCATTTAAAAGACACAGACCACTCTTTTGAAGACAACAAAGTCCATATTTTGGACAGAAAGGATTGCTGGTTTGAAAGGGGAGTTAAAGAGGCCATCTATGTCAAAATTGAACAAAACTGAACAGAGGGGGAGGGATATGACATCATCTATCTTCAATCTACAACACAGTCCTTTCAACAGTTCAAGAAGGCTCCACACCAATTTGCACCACTCCAAGTGACCCCGATGACACAGATAAACCTCCAGGTGACCTTAATGTCCCTCTAAAAGGATGCAAATGACCAGCTGTCTGCAAGGAGTATAAATCCTTCCATTCCCCACTATCCTGTCAGAGCTGAAGAAGCTTCTTGGATGAGAAGCGAAACATCTTCAAAGAAAAACCAGAAAGTCGAGTTGACTCTTGAAAAAAGCACCTTTGGGCCCTACTTCAGTGTGTGGATTTCTACTTCACTTTGTATTGTTTCTCCCAGTGTTTGTGTGCATGCATACACTGGAACCATAGGTTGAATGGCATATGCCCTACTTGGGGTCACATGACCAGGAGAAAAGGGTTTAGAATGGAGCAGCTAGCAGCATTGTGAGCCTCTGCTCAATTATTTCCCCAACAGGGATCTATGGGGGGTGATTTTTTTTCTGCAGCCCCAAACCAGTTCCAATCCATTTTCAAACTTCATCTTCCTTTTGCTCGTTTATCACACCATACCAAATTTGGTGCCATGCTCTTTAACTTTTAGAAAATTATCCTGCCGACGTGCTGACAGATAGATAGGTAGATAGTAAAATTGCTTTGCATAATTTCTTTACCACATGCCATTGGGCTGAAAAAAGTAAAATTGGAAGAACATTTTTCTTTCAAAGGACTCTGAAAAATGTACCTTAGAAAATGTATTGAGGTGTTGTTTTTTTTTAGAAAAATAGCTGTTTTCTAGCCATTAGAGTGGGGAAAATTTACATTTCACAATGAAAAGGTGGTTGAAGAAATGTATACACAGCTTGCATTTATATTTTCCTAGGCCCAAAGAAGGAATAATTTAGCTGTGATATGGGGTGCTCAATTAGGAATTCAGCTCTCACGTGAAAATGTGGAGAATCTCTCCTGATTCTAAGCCTTCTGCACTAAAAATGCACAGACTTCAGCCAGTAAAAATCCTTCAAAGTCACCTTGTGGAGTATAGTGTAGGAAATAGCATTAAAGGCTTCCTGGACAGAGTCTTAATATAACCCTTTTGACTGAAACAACATTAGTGCTTCATTTATAAACTCCGGAATACTAATGCTAATGGCATTTTTTTTTCGTTTTACAAAGTCACATAACCACATCTATTTATATAGTAACCTAATTTTAACTACCATGCCAGGTGAAATAAGTTGAACACAATTTGCCTGCTGTCATCAGGGTATAAATAATAACAAGCCAGCAGTATAACTCCTGTGGTATCTATCCTTCTCAATGTCAAGCTGCAGAAAAAGTTTAAATGTAAGCAGAATTATGACATACATAATTTTGCTGACACCATTGGTAATAAATGAGTCATTTCAAGAAGAACCTTGAACACCTGTGATTTACTGAGGGGTACTAGGTGCTAAATATCAGCAGTCAGCAGCACCTAGATGAACTTGCTTCAACTCAGAAGCCAAGCTGGGTTGTCCCTGGATACCCAAGATTCATTAGAAAGGAGGTAAAGGAAAAGGAGGCAGTGGAGAACCAGTTATAAACTATTGCTATTTTTATGGGCAAACTTCAAACATACTGTTTAGTGATCCCTACCTATCATCTGCTATCAGGTGCAAATAACCAGGAACAGGAGTTGAGATCTAGCACTAAGAGTTTATTCTGTACCCGTACACAAGAATCTGAGCAACTAATGGTCCAAGCTAAATTGGCACTAGATAAGGGTCAATTGAATTCATGGGGAGCTGGACTTGGGGTCTCTTCTGGCTGTACAATGATTCCAAACTGATGATGCATTTAACCCCACCTTCCAGCTCAGCCTGCTCATCTCCTACATCTGCATCTGCATTCTTTTCTGCATCTGTCTCAGACGATTTTCACACATTTCACACAAATAATCCCCAAACCACCTCTTTATGGTTAAATAGAGCATCAACTTCTACTGGTTGATCCTTATCCTTTTAAAAACTTATTTTCATACTGATGCTTTCATATTCACATCTTGTCTTTTATCCTCATCCAGAAAGAGCACATAAACTAGCTCAACTCAGTATTAATACTACTTAAAAATAAGACCGGCTTTCATACATCATTATACCGATGCTACTGATCAAAATCTCAACTGAAATGTCATAAAAACATAGACAGGTGTCTTTACAACCTTCCAATGGGTTTTACAAGCCTTAACCAAGATTTGACTACTTTGTACCAGGAAATTTGTCTGCTAAAAGAAAAGAAACACCAGCAAGTTTCTGCAGAAGTGCAGTGTTAGAAGTGATATAATTTCCATATAAAGAACCTTACAAAAAGAATGGTATAAAAAGGAATGCTTAATGATTTCAACAGCTTCTAAACCAGAGAAGCCACCACATTTGTTGTAAAATATTAGTGTGTTATATTTGTCCTCTAGGATAGCAGATGGAAGAATATTGGAGCGAACCTTAATAAAAAGTATTCCAACATTGGTGCAAAGCCAAGGTCTTACAATAACAGACTGGCTGGGTGCAGAGAAGATTTAGTTCCATGTTTGGTTTCATGTTTGATAATAGGAAAAGGCACTTGCTAGATCACTTTGCAGTTCTATGTTTGTGATGAATTGTAAAACAAAAACAAAAAAAAATCCCTTCTCCTGCTGCCTCATAGGCCATAGATAATATCAGCAGTTTTATAGGGTGTGTCTTTTTTCAAATTAGGAATGATAGACAAATGTAAAAGCAGCTAGACCTAATGGAGAATACTTTAATTTTAATTAGTACCTGTACATGAAAAAACACATTGTAACACGTCAGTAACATCATTCCCAGCTGAAGCATGTTGGACCCTATAGCAGAAGTATCATAAATTTGAAGTATAAATCCATAACGAGGTGAAGTTGACTTTGTAACTGGGTCAAATTGAACTCCATAAAGAAAGATGCGTTTACACTTGTGCTTCATTTTTTTATCATTTGGGAATGATTATCTCCTCCTCCTCCTCCTCCTCCTCCTCCTCCTCCTCCTCCTCCTCCTCCTCCTCCTCCTCCTCCTCCTCCTCCTCCTCCTTCTCCTCCTGTAGGTATCAAAGGACTTTTTTTTAAATTTTAAACTGTTCAATAACATGACCATTATTTTTCAGTTATATGCCCTTGGTTACTTAGAAAAGATCATAATTTTGGTTTTATTATGCTATTAATTACAAACTAATCAAAATCGCAGTTTTGGCTAAGAACCTTCAGGGCTCTTCAGAGACTAATTTGAGGGTATCACAACATCACCTGTAATTATTTGTAACCATACTGTAAAATAAAATAAGTAATCTCCTTCCACTGTTTTGTGTGTGTGTGTGGATGACTGCTAGGATGGATCAGAAATAGTTGATCTTTTCACATTACACATCACTCTCAAAGTTGCACTATAATCAGAGGTGGGTTCCTGCCTCTGATTGCCAGTGCGGTTAATCGCTGAGTTCGGCGCAGAGCCGAAGACGCTGCTCGTGCCTGCTCCCGTTCGCGGAGCGGGAGCTTTCCCCGGGCGCTTTCCCCGCCCGCATGGATGCCGCCAATTGCGTTCTTTTGCCCTCTGTGCATGCGGAACACTTTGGGCATGCGCAGAGGGCAAAAGAACGCAATTGGCAGCATCCATGCGGGTGGGGAAAGCGCCCGGGGAAAGCTCCCTCTCCACGAACGGGAGCAGGCACCGGCAATCAGAGGCAGGATCCCACCTCTGACTATAATGTAACTTATAAATAAGTAATAACTAACAAGCACCTACCAGTTATGGAGGTCTTAGTTTCTTCTACAGTTTTACTCTAAAAATAAAGTCAAATTCAGACTTGAGATCAATAAAAGCTGCATAAAGGGCTTAGTGGTGTATTTATTTGTAAACCAAATGAAATATAAACCCCTGATTCAAAATAGAAGGTCATACCCCAAATTCAGCCTGTTTCCCCTATAAGATGGGGTGAGTCCAAACTTTTTTTTAAAGATAACGTATTTAAATTATAAAATTTGATTCCCCCCCGTGTGTGTGTGTGTGTGTGTGTGTGTGTGTGTGTGTGTGTGTGTGTGTGTGTGTGTGTGAGAGAGAGAGAGAGAGAGAGAGAGAGAGAGAGAGAGAGAGAGAGAGAGAGAGAGATTTTTTTCCTGATGACTGTGTGGGTAAATTCTTGAAGTTTTTCTTGGCAAGATTTTTAGAAGTGGTTGTCCTTGCCTTCTTCCCAGGGCTGAGAGAGAGAGAGAGAGTGACCAGCCCAAGATACTCAGCTGGGTTTGTGCCTAAGGCATAAGTAGAACTCACAGACTTCCAATTTCTAATCTGGTGCCTTATCCATTACAGCAAACTGGCTCTCACTTTAGTACAGAAACAGCTTATTTATTTTGCATTGATTCAAAAAAATGGCATTTTTTCACATTTTTTTCAAGAAATAGCCTTCATTAATTTGAGAAGACTTACTCTGTGGTAAGTAACTACAAAAAGTCACCCTGAATTTTAATTTTGAGATGTCTATTATTTATGGTTTCATCTACAGAAAAAAACAAAAAACATTTATTTGATTGGGAGAAAAAGAAATTCAACGTTTCTAATGCTAGATTTCCAACAAATATTTTTTGCATACTATTTAGTAACTCTTTGATTGGCTACATAAAGGTATTGTCCATTTTAGAGAAGGGAAGAAAGTTCATTCTGAGTTACATATATAAATGACCTGCATTTGTAGTGATGTAGGCAAAAACAATAACAATAAAAAAACATCAGTAAAAGACCATAAATAGTACGGTATTTTTTTGATATGTCTGTGACAGAAGAGAGTCAATGTTGCTTGATTTAAAGCTAGGAGTTCATGAGTTCTAATCCTGCTTAGGCATGGAATCCAACAGGATGAATTTGGGAGTCATTCTGTCAACCTAGGAAGAAAATACAAGCAAGCTATTCCCCCAGATGTTGCAAAAAAAAATTTGCTGAGTCTTGTTCCTATAATTACCAAGCGTTTGACTTCATAGGCCATAACAACATTATTTTTACTTATTGATCCCATTGTGAAATAGTTAATGAAATGTTCAAATCATGTATTTCAGACAGGGATGAATTAGACAATCCCAAGGACAAAACCAACTAAGAAAGTAAATGTGAACTGATTCCAGAAGGAAGTTGTATCAATATAATTCATTGATTCTCTTTGTACTTTTCCATATGGCATTATGGGTAAAATGATCTGCAGTGTCTTGCTTCATATTACAGCCAGAGACACATAAGTAATTTCAATGTCAGTGTTCAACTTCTTTAAAAGGTTTCCAGAATGCCAGCCTTTTTGAAATAATGCTCGAATGGCAGAGGTGAAATGCACACTAAAAGAAAATAGGTGTTGCAGTTGAATTGGATACAGTACTGATTTTGACATCAAATCTTCTAGAATGTCAATATTTACCACCTGGAAATTCATGCATACAACCAGAGTCAACTCAAAATATCCTGCTCCCTGCATTGGAAGAACTGAATCATATTTCTTTCTTGCCTTATCAAAGTGCAAGGTATAAAATATAATCCACTTTATTTTGGCACATCAAGCAGAAAATTCTACAATATTAATAATTACTAGACAACCCATGACCTGCTAGGTCATCATTTCAGAGATATTTCCTTACCAGATTTCTCAATGCCTTCGACAATGTCAAAGCTTCTAATGCACTGGAAAAGTTCTTAAAAATTCAGGGAGATATTCAGAGATGTATCTGGCTGGAATTTAGCCCATATTGAACTGTATTGCACAGTCAAATATCAGAAGCTGATATATTTTGCAACATGTTGTATTATATCATAAAAATGCTTTATGATAATTTTTAAGTCACAAAATATTTTATTAAATTCGCCAAATTTCATGGGTTCTGGATTTTGGAGTATTCTGTAAATTAGTCCATTTGAGGTACCAGGTTCAAAAATGGTTGCCCTGCGATGCACTCTTTCATCCAGTTAAAAGTTACACACAAACTAGAGAATTTTAGTAGTATAGAGATGATCAAATTTGTCGTGCTTCCTTTGTGGCATCAAAGTTTGATACTTGAGATGGCCCAATGGGAAGGAAAGCTTGGCACAAAAAAATGAAAAAAAAAGAAAAGAAATACAGTATGAGTTTCTTGATCCACTCACCTGGTTAGAACTTCTGCCCAAATTATAGTAACTATAGTAGCATGAAAATAAACAAGCTTTTGGGGGGGAGGGAAAAGATTTTGAAATGTCTTTTGCCAGATTGTCCTGCAAAGTGTTCATTTGCATACATTTTGAAAGCCATTTTATGTGCAAGAGATTGATGAGCAAATCTTTTATGTGCCAAGCTTTCCTTCCCATTATCAAACTTTGATGTCACAAAGGAAGTTGGTCCTAAAATGCTGCCTTGGGGAACACCACTGTTAACAGGTACAGCAGTGGTTCCCAACCTGTGGTACGTGTACCACTAGTGGTACGCGAGGGCCTTCCAGGTGGTACGCGAACACTTTCGGGGTCATGAACAATTTTTAGTTAGTTATTTTTTACTTCACAAAAATGCTTACTGCCTAACACAAGATAATCTGGCAACGATTTGCAACTGTTGCCACACGCCACCCACCTGGTCCCAGCGGCCCGAGAATCCAGTTGCTGGATGCGCGGGGCCAAAAAAGGAACGGTACAATTATGGAAATAAAATGATATCTGATCGAATTTAGTTTCTCTGGAACCAGGTGGTACGCGGCGACTGTACGGGACCTCCAAGTGGTACTCGATCACAAAAAGGTTGGGAACCACTGAGGTACAGGGTTTGATAAAGCATTTCCTATTTTGACCACTTGTTGCCTGTTTGACAGGAACGCAGTAATCCATTTATGCATTCTTATTGACAGTTGAGCTTTCTTATTTCCTGTTTAGCTACCTATTTCCTGTTTCATCCTAAACTGGTGAGAGTTGAGGAGGGCTTTGGAAGTGGCAGCCTCTCAATCATAATGTCTCCTATCTCTGTTTATTTTAGAAATGGAGGGAGTTTTCTTTTTATTTAATGCAAAGGCTGTACTATTTAACTGCTCCTAATAAAGTGTGGTGAGATGTTTTTCTAGGCACAGGTAACCATTCTCTGAAATGCCTCTGCCTTTGATGTATCTGGTGCATAACCTCAGCTTGGTCTTTGTATCACATCACACATTGTCTTTTTGTTTTGATACATTAGGGGACAGGCATATCAGATTTCCATTAGAACCAGTTGTCACTGACGTCAGGCACAAAAATTTGGAAGAACAGAGAGAGACAGTTCCCTAAGGCTAGCCAAAAGAAACTCTTTTTCAGTATCTTTCCAGGAGAAACTTGTGTGTCATGTTCCTACAGGAGAGGAAAAGATAAAGACCTGAAATAATAACAAAATGGCCATTAATTGCTGGATCAGCACAGTCAGGCCATCCACAGTCTCTGCCTTCAACAGATGAGATGTAATGCTAATCAACTCAGAAATGTTGCATTTAACTCCTTGTGGATACCTTAAGGCTATAGCCAGCAACAGGAAGCAGTCAAACTCCTTGATTAGGAGGGGAAGAAGAAAACCAGGTGGGCTTAGAAGGTGAATTTTAGGACACAAATGTCAATTAAACTATATGGCCAGTCAACTTCTTTTGCCTATTAGTTTCTTTGCACAAAGGCTGCTTAGGGTAAACGTCTCCAAAGGGACATAATCAGTCCAGGATATGTGAAGGAGGCATGTCTAGAACTGGACTATCCAGAATAGATGCATAAATTGAAGGAATAGTATAAGTAGCAAAAAAATAAGGGGTGCATATTGGGTAGATTCATTAAAGTCTCTGAGTAGGAAAGAAATATTTTCAAAATAGAACATATTTTTTAGAAAATCCACCAATTGTGAGCTTAAAGCAGGGAGGACTCTTATGCCTCCTGAGTGCAACTGCATTGATATGCATAGATGACAGAATATGAATAATCACTATAATTTAAATGGAAATATAATACAACTCTTTGCCTCCGCTATTTAAGGGAAGCTCTTGGACCATGTTAAAGGTCTTACTTTCCCATTTGAAATTCTTTGCCTTTAAGCTAGATTGGCTTTGCAAAGAGATGGACGGCAAATAAATTTAATAAATAAATAAATATGCACCAAGTAGTTCTACAGTCATTGCTGTTGTTAGTCGCGAAGTCGTGTCCGACCCATCGCAACCCCATGGACAATGTTCCTCCAGGCCTTCCTTTTCTCTATCATCCCCTGGAGTCCATTTAAGCTCACACCGACTGCTTCAGTGACTCCATCCTGCCACCTCATTCTCTGCTGTCCCCTTCTTATTTTGCCCTCAATCTTTCCCAGCATTAGGCTCTTCTCCAGTGAGTCCTTCCTTCTTATTGGGTGGCCAAAGTAGTTGAGTTTCATCTTCAGGATCTGGCCTTCTAAAGAGCAGTTGGGGTTGATCTCTTCTAGGACTGACTGGTTTGATCGCCTTGCAGTCCAGGGGACTCGCAGGAGTCTTCTCCAGCACCTACAGTCATACTGATGTCCAATTTTAATATATGCCTAAACTACTTTAACTGCTCTTGTCTTTCCTTCTGAAGCCAAACTGCACTTTATCCATGGATATGGGACCCTTCCCTGAAGAGCATTTTAATGCTGTCATGTTGTAGCAAATGAAAAAACTCTCTATTTGTGCTTTTTCTTTCCTTCCATTCAGTCATGTCCAATTACCTAAACAAGTCCCTGCAGTTTTCTTGGCAAGGGTTTTCAGAAGTGGTTTGCCATTGCCTCCTTCTTATGACTGAGGGAAAGTGACTATCCCAAGGTCATCCAACTGGCTTTGTGCCTAAGGTGGGGCTAGAATTCCCAAGTCTCTGGTTTCCAGCCTTGTGCCTTAACCATTATAACAAACTGGCACTACATTTATAAATAATCAAGACTTAAAAGTATTTCAATGCCAATAGGAGAAGGTCCTGGGAAGAAACTCTTTGACCTTTGAAATATACTGTACAGTAGTCAAAATATATTCTAGAAATGATTAACAATGGTGACACATAACTGGCTTAATTGTGTGCTTCCAACAGGACTAGTATCAATATTTTTTAGCAAAATTGACTCTAACAATTGCAGTATTGCTTTGTAGGGTAGGATGGAGTCTTTCTAAAATGTCCCCTGAATGTCTTACAATGTGCAACTGAGCTATAAGAACTATGGAATTTTTGTGTGTGTGCTGGAAAATGAAAAAGCACCAACATTTTATTCTTTCTTTATCCTATGTATTAAATTTTCACCCCCATTGTCCCAGACTTAGACCTACTGTATAGGTCTGTCTAAGTCTGAGAAACAGACATATATAATCGTACGGATCCACAATAATGTTATGAACTGGCTAGTGGCTTGCAAATCTACACTTTCTCATTTTCTGGACTTGCTCGTTGGTCCTGTTTTGATTTGTATTTTTTTTTTAAATAACAATGGTGCATGAAGATGCATACATCTTGTGAGCATTGCTCCAGATTTATTCCTTTGTGATACTTAATGATCTGAAACTCAGAACTAAACCAAATATTTCACATGATTACTTCCAAGTGCTGAATAAAACCTTAACACTCTCTTTAAAAACAAGCCAGCCTTTTTTTTTTTTTTGAGACACTGTAACACTGAATAATTTAATGGCTAAATGAAGTGATTATTCTAAAGTTCAGCATGAAATCCTGACTAGAGTTCCATTTACAAAAAGGAGAAGACACAGACAAGTACAATGAACACATTTTGTGCACATTTACCTCCCTGAAAGCAATATCGCAAAAGGTCTTGCAAGCTTTTTCCAAACCAGCAGCAAATGCAGGCTATCTGTGCCCGGTGCTCACTCTCTCTCCATTACAGTACAGTTGCCCTCCTGGGAAAAAATTAAAATTACAAAAACGTTCAATACCTTTTTATTAAAAACTACCCACATCTGTGGCAATATAGTTTCATAAAACACCATTTTGCCATTTCTGCTTCTAATGGCATGTATATTTTGGCTTGTCCAATGCAAGATTCCCTATGTTTCTCCAAAAACTATTTTATTAATCCTGGGGGGGAAAAGCATATGAATAGGATTTAAAGGCGGATCATCTAAATTTGCCTAGAAAATGGTGAAACTGCCTTGGCTCTTGAAAAGAAGCAAGGAGAACTCCTGAGTCCTCTATCTACCAGTTTCTGCCTTGCCACATTTGGGATGATAATTTGTCCATTTGGGGTGGATTGCTACTTTATTATGGTTAGATTTTCAGATGATTTGATTTACTGCTACATTCCATCTGCAAAGGAAGAAAGGATCAATTCAGTTTCAGGCTTTCCCTGAGCCTGAAGAGTTTTACTGTAAATATTGAGCATGCAGGAAATTCTGTTGATTGTCTGGTTGAGTCCCTGGAATAGTAAACACAGCTTCCTCCAATAATTTTGTCAAACCATTCTCTGCATCAGAGAAGAAATCTGTGACTTGAAGTAGCAACGGTAAATGACTAATGTGCAGGAGGTAGAAAATTTGCTCCCATACAGAAGATGAACAATATGGAGAATATTTGAAATCCTGTGTACATTCAGGGGTGAAGTCATGCACACATCACAGCTGCAGACTCCTCCAGCTGAGCTGTTCAGAACTGTGAGAGAAGCTTCTTAACTTCTGGATTCAGATTAGAATCCAGCCTGATCAAATGTAGTACTTTCAGTAAGAGTTTTGGCAATGCATTTTTTTCCAGTTCTCAGCTATCCTCCATTAGATTTAGTCAGAAGTGTTCAGAAATGCCATTATGTGGCTTAATTGCAGAATTAGTTTTAATATATGACTCATGAGGAGGTGGTTTTGTATGTTTTTAATTATTGTATTTTATTGTATTTTATATTGTATATGTATTTTATATTTTATATGTATTTTATATTGCTGTAATGGATCTGAATATGTTGTGAGCCGCCCAGAGTCCCTAGGGAGTTGGGCGGCATACAAATCCATAAAAAGAAAAAAAAAAGAAAAAAAAGAAGAAAAAAAGGTTGTGATTATCTACCCACTGTCCTCTTGATTTATGCTTTTTCTACCTGCTCGGAGCTCTGGGGACTGTCTGGAAAATATTAATGAGGTGAGAAAAGGCTGATTTCCTTGATTCACCACACATAGGGGAGGGGTAGTGGTTCATAATTCTAAGACTGTGATAGACCTCCCTATTCTAGATAGAGTGACACTCTCAGAAAAAGGAGGTGTGCCACTTGGTTAGTGATCCTGGATCCTTATCTCTCCTTGATCCTGATCCTTCAGGTGGAGACCATGGCCAGAAACATCCTTTATTATCTTTAGCTATGTCTTTCTCTAGATAAAAATCATATAAAAACAGTGATACGTGTTTAGTTTCTGAAGTGCTGTCCTTGAGTGTGACTTGAAAACTGCAGCAGCTTGGTTTCCGAAGTATACCACAGAGACCAGACTGCATCACTTTTAAAAAAATTATACCAGATGCCAACTAGCTTTCAGGTAGGATCCAAATTGCTACTTATTATTTTTAGAGCCATGTGTGGCTTGGTACACCAATGCCTTGTCCTTCAGGACTTCCATTGTCCTCTAAGATCATTTGGGCAGGTACATCTCTGGGGGCAGCCAATTGATTATGCCTGTCACTTGGGGGTCAAGCCTTCTCAGTGGCTTCTAAAATAATGTGGAGAATCCACAGTAATTTTTTAGAACATTTTTTCTTTGTTTCTTTTTTTTTCCAATGAAGAGATGAACTTGGTAACATACAGAAATGCAGAAAATGAACGAGAAGACCAATAATAGACTACATGTCTTTCTTTTTCTGACTTTTCTGTCTGCTATGAAAATGTATGTTGACTGTTAAAAGTGAAAAAGAAATGATTATCTAAATAGAGCCTTGTAAGAAGGAATGTCAACTTATAGAGATGGAATTATTTTCAAAATATGCAATTGTTTTTATTTTCCTCTACTGTACAGTCACTAATGGACTATTCTCTCCTTGTTTGTTTGTTATACCTTGTAATAGAAAATATATTAAAGACTTTTTAAAAAAAACACATATATTTCATCTGGCCTTGTTTCTTTAAACATTTTAAGTCTCTTCCCAACATGACAGCACTATTTAATTGCCAGATTGTATAATTTTTGGACATTTTAATACACGTTTAGGATTTGGGCAATTTCCACATTAATCAAGGATTTTGGTGATGGATAGTCTAGACATAGAAACAATAGATAAATAAAGCAAAATGACAGAATGGTGTCTTTCCCAGTATGTGCTGCAAGGCTGCAGCAAAATGAAGACTGCTGAAACATTTATTTTATTACTTTGGACTGATGAAATGCTTTCATTATCAACAATTGAACAATAAAGAAATGAACCACCAACCTCAGTGGCACTTAAGACATCTTAGGTGCATCCCTTTAATAATGTAATGTGCAAAATAGCCCCCAGTTTATCATTTGAAAATAGTAACATTCCTATAAGCTTGCATTCCTTATTTCAAGGTACTCTCTAGGCAATCATCATTTTACTAGTTTTCACCAGCCCTGGTATTTTCCTATCAGACAGAAAAGTCATAAAAAGACACTTAATTCATTAGCGGTCTTCGCGTTCATTTTCTGCATTTCTGTATATTACAAAGTTCATCTCTTTACCGGCTATTCCTAGAAGAGATTTTAACAGAGGAGGTAGGGAAGTTGTAATGGCTTTTACATGTTTTGAATAGCAGGGCATTTTATCACTCAGTATCTCTTTGGAGAAAATTCACTCATACATCATCAAGAAGTTTTTTCTTTCTTGCTGTGTATTACTTAAGAAATAGACATTTAAAAGCAAACAACCAAAGAACTAAAAAGTACAGTAGATGCTCAAATTTAGGAATCTATGGCAAAATCATTAATATTGAGGATAGTATTTCTTGTTATTGACGAGGCCCTAAGCCCCACAATTTTGATTCTGCATCTTGGGGCAAATAGCAGTCCTCCCCAGAAGACTCAAGGCTGCACTTGGCCCCTCCAAACTCTGTTTTCTCTGGCAGAGGGTTGCAGGAGGCCGTCATGGCTGAAAATGGAGCTTGGGAGCCCATTTTCAATGACCGCGCGCTCGGGCCACACCCTGACATGAGAGACATCAAGCTGGCCACACCTACCCTGGCCACACCCACCCCGGCACCCTGAAGTCAAGCACAACCCTGATGCAGCCCTCAATGAAATCGAGTTTGACACCTCTGCATTAAACCAATCCAGGCCTGATCAGAAAAGGCTGAATAAGATTTTTTTTAATAAAGTTTTTTGGGGGAGTAAAGGAAATTTTCTCTTAGAAGAGATAGTATCACACATGTGTGCTACATCCTTGTCTCAAGAGTTTTGCCAAAAATTGCTTTTCTATTCCGATTTTCACTATCCAGATGAGGAACACATGTTAAATGAGTTTTCAAACAAACAACTCTTGGGAGAAAAGAATAACTACTTAATTGGAAAAGAAAAAAGATTTAGCAAGTACAGTGCATTCCTTCCATACTAAAAACCTACTGCTTTTTGAAACAATTATCTTTTCACTAAATTCTCCCCACCCCACCTTTCTCCTAGGACATTAATTTAGGTGCTGATTTTGAGGGGAAAATGTGTTATGCCAATAAGCATTAATTTTAAAGGGAGGGTTTTTTTTCTGCCTGAGGTTAAGACAGCAAGAATGAAAGCTATATTCATGGTGACAGCTATACATTTACTTAGCATGTCTCAAACCAATTTCTGGAAGCCATGCAACCAGTCTGCATCTGTTTTAAAACTTTGCATGGATTATGAGCTTTATTTCTGTTCATAACACATTCCCCTTCCCTATTTCACACAGACATCTGCCAGTATGCTATAATCAATGCATTCTTTTTTTTTCTCCCAAACCACAAGAATTGTCCTGGGTTCTTGTTGTATTTGTTTAGTCTTCATTAATTTTGGCTGAGTCAAATCTTTCTTAAGAAGACTTTGCTGGCTGCTATTGTTAGCCAAACATCTTGAAACAAAATTATAATTTAAGCCTCAATGCATAAATCTGTAGCCTATGAACGGATACACTTTAATCAGGGGTGGGTTCCTCCCGGTTCGGACTGGTTCGCCTTAACCGGTAGCGACCACTGGTGATGTCACGATGATGTCACTGAACTGGATCGGTCAATGCCGGTCCGTGGGCACTGCCATCTTTTTTTTGAATTTTTATTTATTTATTTTTTCTTCTGTGCATGCGCAGAAGCCAAGTTTCCGGCACTCTGCATGCGGTCGCCATTTTGTTTTCAGCGTTTTTTTTTTCAGGGGGGTTTTGTACTGCGCATGGACCCGTGGGCGAAGCACGCACGCACCCAGGAGGCACTGCCACGTGGTGCGGGAGGAAGCGAACTGGCAGCAAGGTAAGTTGGAACCCATCCCTGACCTTAAGGGAGAAACACTATTAGCTATGAAACCTGCTAGCTGTAAGAAGATTTTTTAAAATTATTTTAAAGTGTAAATGTGGCTTACGTGTAATCCTTCAACCTGCATAAATTGCTCTGGAACAAATGGCTGGACAAGGGCTGACTTGACTGTTTTATGAATGGGAAGCTGGGTTTCAATTGAACAAATAATGAAAAGAAGGATAGGGCTCCTTTTTCTTTTATATAATGGAAGCTATGAACAAAACTCTTGCTCTAAAAATCCTACTTTCTCACTAGTCTGTTGAATCTTTTCCCCTCACTCTCTGAAGTGCCTTAAGATCACAAAAAAAAGCTCCCAGGTGGTACAGGATCCTGAAGCATCAGATTTGGCAGAATGGCGCTTGCTGTGTATGTTTCAGAAGTATGTGTGATCTGCTTGCCCACTGAAGACCTTTCTTCTTCACATGTTTGTGGCTGAGGACACACTAAGCAGTGAGTTTGTTCTCCTTTTCTCCCTTCTGCTATGTAGAAGACTTTGGTCCTATACTAACAAAGTTTGGGGACACTGTTGATATTTGAAATGGTTTGTATGACTTATTTTATTGCTATTGTTACAATTTGTATATTAAAGTTCAATATTCCTTCTATTCTGTTTCCTCAAAGTCCAGCTTTTATTTATCTCAATAGAATGTCACAGGGAAAACTATTCCCTGTATGATTCTGATCTTTATAGCTATGGATGTATCACGGTAACCCTACAAGTATACATCAGATCCCAATTTGGTATCATTAGATGTGTGGGACTAAAGCCTCTTTAATTCCATACAAACTGATAGCTGGGAACGTTTTAGTCCCAGCTGCGGAGATCATTGATTAAGAATCTGCAGTTTTTACAAACCTGTCCAAAAAAAAAAAAAAAGGCTGTTAGGATCAAAACAAGAAACTTTTTCTACTTCCTTATATCTAATCAACTACAGATAAATAAATATTACATGGACAAATTAACTAGCTAAATGTTATTTATTTAATAAGCCATGATTAAGCAAACTAAGGCTTAGTATATAGAATGAATTCTGTTGCTATGTAACTGATCAGTAGAGATGGTGATGGGTGACTATCAAAATCATGAAACTAACATGACTGATTGCTTCTCTTGTCTGCCATGATTTCTCTTGATTGCTAATTGTTCTCTCGATGCAGTCTTCTTGTTTATTCACATATAATCTGCATTTTTACAGGATTGGAATAGCTAAATGTCCCCTTTTTCCTTCCCTATCATGACTTTGATTTGGGAAACATTGGCTTAATTTTTCAGAAATTACACTTTCTATTTTTGCTTAAACCAAAGGTGTATGGATACTGTAGACTACAGTTTAGGTCAGGGATCCCCAAATGCTTCCGCTCATGGACCCCTTCATGAAGTTGCAAATTGTTCAGCAATGCCCAAACATTATTACATGAAAAATGATTTATTACTTTAATATTGCTACAACTAGTAAGAATAACAGCCTTGACCCCTTTGATAGTCCCATTGGATCTTAGAGGTTGATATTGACCATGCTGAGAATGCTGTTTTAGACTAATATGCTAGGATAATTCATCAGAATTAATAGATGAGTTTTCCCGTCCTAAACTATAGTTTATATTAATCACTTTTTCCAGGATTAAGATCGGCTATAACAAGTTACTGAGGTCAGCTGAAGATGGAAATAACACCTTCTGATCACCTGCTAATAGCTAAGTAGACCTCCATGATCATGAATATCACACTAAATGATGGATTGGTCCCATGTGCAAAACATATCTAAATCTATAAAATGCCTAAAAGATTCAGGTTTCTAATCTGTGAATTATCACCAGTTGAATTACAGGCCTGGTGAAGAAGATCAAGCAAGTATACTTTTCAGCACACAGTCCCAATTGTCTTGTCTTTTCAATTTAATTTAATTTAATTAATTTAATTAAAAGTTCTTATAGGCCGCCCAATCCCGTAGGACTCAGGGCGGCGTACAGCATGAATAAGAACAGTACAGTAAATAAAAACAGTTTAAAATCATGACATAATTTTTTTTTAAAAAAGCAACAAAAACCATTCATCCAGGGGGAGATTCATTCAGATTTTTCTAGCAGCTGTTTGCCTACAAAAGATATAGCAATAGCACTTAGACTTATATACCGCTTCATAGTGCTTTGCAGCCCTCTCTAAGCGGTTTACAGAGTTCAGCATATTGCCCCCAACAATCTGGGTCCTCATTTTACCGACCTCAGAAGGATGGAAGGCTGAGTCAACCTTGAGCCTGGTGAGATTTGAACAGCTGAACTGCTGAACTAGCAGTCAGCTGAAGTAGCCTGCAGTGCTGCACTTTAACCACTGTGCCACCTCGGCTCTTATGCAACGTGATGGGAAAAGCATGTAAAATAACCTCGTTAGTTTAACTTTTTAAAGTAATGTAAAGCTTTTCATTACTTTAAAGAGTTAAGAGAACCGGTTTGCTGAAGTGGTTAAGAGGAGATCATGAGATCTAGTCGCACCTTGGGCACAAAGCCCGCTGGATGGGCTTGGCCCAGTCACTTTCCCATCAGCCCTAGCAAGGAGGCAATGGCAAACCTTGTCACGTAGTGAATATTGTCAGTTGTATGTCTATGCAGGGTGATGCACCCCTATCTTAATATTATGGTACATTCCAATATAAACAGAACATGTGATATGATGAGTGTGCATATGTGCATTCCTAAGTCACCATTATTCTCTTCTAACTTAGCTGTTGACCTGAATGGTCGTGTTTCTTAGCAAAGATGTAATTATTCAGGATTTATTGTTTTTGTACTCAAATACATATTTTCTATTAGACTTTAATCTCGGTTTTATTTCTAACTGTCTGAATTCCAAGAAAAGATCCTACATCGCCTCTATGAGATATTATTCTCATTTCAACAAACCTCTTATTGAAAACCTTGCTAAGAAAACTGCAGGGTTTGGCCATGCCATTTGTCCAGGCAGTCGCTAGGAGTCAATGCTGACTTAATGACACACACACACAAAAAGCAAAGCTTGAGCACAAGTATTGGATTAAGTCCTATGAAATGTCACATGTTACCCGCAAGTCAGCCTCACTTGGTTAGAGTGGCTTATTTCCTGATAAATACATATAGAGTTGTTCCCTAATGACAGGAGTGTGCTGGAAAGTTTCTATGCCTTGCCAAATGTGCACATATATTTAGTCTCTGTTGCGAACCATATTTCTTTCAGCCAGGATGATTGGTGTGGGAAAAGGAAATTGTAACTTTCATCTTTTAAAAGATGGCATTTGAGCCTGGCCAATTATTTCAAATGTCAGTGCAGATGTTCAAGCATTTCTCTGTTGACCCACTTCCTCCCCATATTTGGTTTCTGTTAATATGATTAACCTCTGGGTCTCATCTTAGCACAGCTACATTATATGATGAAAAAACAAGTTTAATCTTTGACTTTGTCCCAAGACTTTATCTGAAGAGGTAACTTAGCATTACAGGCTCAGTTGGAATGCAGTTGTTATATTTGAGAATGTTCAGCTTTGTCTCAGTTTATTCTAATTAATTATTAGAAAACTGTTCTAAAACATAGTGAATGTGAATGGAGCAAGCTTGGGTTGGTATCTTGCACTGCAAATGTAATACACCTCCTGAGACTTACTTGTCTAAACTAAATGCAGTGTTAATTACATTGAGGCAAACAGTGTACTCCATTTTTGTTTGAGTAGCATTGGGGCCATCAGGGGATGGGAATTGATATTTATATATTAGATTATAAATTAGTTTTATATTTTTCCCTATACAATTGAGCAGGAAAAAAAATCCGTTAGCTTTGTAAATGCTCAGTAATTATCATCCTTTATTTGACACAAAACTGGAAGATCCCCCCAATGTACTTAGACTTAATTTAGGCAATGCTCCTACAGCTGGGACTATATTAGTATTATTCATATATTTGAGCAGTGGGTGATTAATATTTCTAAGAAGGAAGGATTTTAATGAGAAGGGTCCTTTTGGACGATTTATTTATTTCATTAAAAAGTTGGGGCATTGTATTATTGTTGGATAATTTTAATTGGGTTATTTTAGTCTTACATATTTGGTATCGGCAACTTAGATCTCCTCCAGACTTTACTTTGGCCATGGATTTGGTTAGTTTTCCTTGTAAGTTGTTCTTGACTCTTGACTTCGTTACATTGGACTGCAAGCCCCAGCAAACTACCTTGCCAGTCTGGAAGCAGAACAAACAGGAAGAGAAAATGTTTGTCTTCTTTTCTCTCTTCTTGACTATCCTGAAACTTTTCAAGTCACTATTAACATAGAATCATAAATATAGACGGGATCTTAAAAGTCAATTACTTCAACCCTTTTCTGGTGCAGAATACACTACAATACCTAAAACAGAGCACTATCCAGCCTCTGTTTAAATACCTTTAGGTCTCTAAACCTTATTTATATAATACAAAAACTTCAACAGTATATTAATAAACTACCTAATTAGCCTTAATTAACTATATCCAATTTTAATATGTACACAGAAAAGACTAACCCTAACCTAGCCACAATTGTTTTCATGAATTGAAAACTTACAACTTTCTTACATGAATTGATTTCTGCAGGATCCAATCTGGATCTGTCACTGGGACCAGAGTTTTTGTCTTCTGAGCTTTCAGACCCATTTTAGAACCCATTCTCAGGGAACTTCTCTGTGTTGTCCCTGGGCTGTTCTGTGTGGAGTATTTATATGGTGGTTGTTGTGTGTAGCTTTTTAGATGTAGATTGGGATGCTGATGGCTGGCTATTAAATTGTTGGCTGTTGTTTCCTTGTGCTGCCAAGCCCCAACTTCCTAAATACTTGATAAGATGGGGTAAATCAGCATTCCTGTTGATTGACGAGGGCCCTGTTTCCCAGCCATCAATCACCTCTCTGGTTGTTTTTGTGCTTTCTCACCCAACAATCTTAGTAACTGCAAAATTGAATGTATGCCCTTGCTTGTTGCAATGTGAGGCTACCAGTGAATTGGGTCTCCCACTCTCCTTGTCTGACTACGCACCTGTGTTCTTGCAGTCTGGTAGTTAGTTTCATCCCCATCTGTCTTACAGGGACAATCCATGCAGGAGATCTGGTAGATTGTATTGGAAGTATCTCCCACTTCTAAGCGATCTTTACAATGCATATCTGTCCGTGTATGTTAGCCTCTGGACAGTATGTGATGCCTACTTGCAGTTCTCAGAAGCTGTGTTCTATTTCTTCCATTAATATATAATTCCTGTTTTCTCAATAACTGAAGCTCAATGTAACCAAAGTTTCCCTATGTGGAAAATTCCAGATTTTTTTAAACATCTAATAAAAACATTAATATCATTAACAATACATAGTGATAATATTTAACCAATGTGGTTAATAAAATTGCAATAAGTCACACCCATAGCATATAAAACAAAGTTCTTTCAAATATATCTTTTTTTCAGCAAACAGAGGGGCCACTATTTTTAAAACATTGTATGAGGGGTCCAATATTCTAAAATAAATATTTTGTTCAACTTCATAAATACTGAATATTCCTTAAAATCTGGAATCATTGATTGGCAAATATAGGAAGCTCTGAATTTCTATTTCAAATTTCTTGTACATTGACCAAAAATAATTTTATTTTCTAAAAATATTGGCTATATATGTAGATTAGTTTTAATAAAATTTCCTCCACCACACTAATTTCCTTTAAAGAGGCCAGGAGGGCTTTGGGGTCAAACAATATTAGTGCTACTCAGCCTTTTTAGATGAATTATATATTTTTCACAAAATCTCAAAGTTATACAATAGTAATTACTTAATGGTTATATATATCTTTGACAGAAACCTTTAGAAACCTCTTACCAATTGACTTAACATTTGATTTACTTCAATTTATTGAATATTCAGAATATTTATCATAGTAATTTTACAAAATTTAGATGAAGACTATTGGTAATCATTTTTGAAAACACACTAAAATACCAACTATACATCATAAATTAAAATTCAGCTAAAGTGGTTTTTTTATTTCAAATGCTTCTCTTCTTAATTATTCAAGGGTTTCCATCATCAAATTAAAAAATAAAGGAGATGAATGACATCCTAGTCCACATTGCATTTTATTTACTAGTAAAATAATTTCATTACTAATTATAGAAATAGAGGAATTAAGATAATAAATTACAATCCAAGAAATACATTTTATAGGAAATCTAATCATCTCAAAGAAACTTTTTTCTCACTCAATGAAACTAATACCTTAAATTCATAAGTATCTGTGAACAAGATTGTTATGTCAATTTGATATCTCATATTATCTGAAGCTTGACATTCTTTCATTAAACCAAACTGTGCAGGATGAAATATTGTGGGCAATATTTTTGTAATCGTCTCAGCAATTTGCTCTTAAAATTGTAGCACCGAAACTTAACAAAGATAGCTGGTTCGAAACATCACCACACTTTAAAATTACAGTAATAAAAATGTTATACTATGAAGCTAACAAGTATTTATACATGCCTAACACGTATTTGGCCTGACTTTAGTTGCACCTTTAACCAATGGACAGTGCACTTTTTATATAATAATAATAATAATAATAATAATAATAATAATAATAATAATAATAATAATAATAATAATAATAATAATAACAACAACAACAACAACAACAGCAACAGCAGCAGCAACAGCAGCAGCAGCAACAACAACAACAGAGTTGGAAGGGACCTTGGATGTCTTCTAGTCCAACCCCCTGCTTAGGCAGAAAACCCTACACCATTTCAGACAAATGGTTATCCAACATCTTCTTAAAAACTTCCAGTGATGGAGCATTCACAACTTCTGGAGGCAAGCTGTTCCACTGATTAATTGTTCTAACTGTCAGGAAATGTCTCCTTCGTTCTAAGTTACTTCTCTCCTTGTTTAGTTTCCACCCATTGCTTCTTGTTCTACTCTCAGGTGCTTTGGAGAATAGTTTGACTCCCTCTTCTTTGTGGCAACCCCTGAGATATTGGAACACTGCTATCATGTCTCCCCTGGTCCTTCTTTTCATTAAACTAGACATACCCAGTTCCTGCAACCCTTCTTCATATGTTTTAGCCTCCAGTCCCCTAATCATCTTTGTTGCTCTTCTCTGTACTCTTTCTAGAGCAGTGTTTCTCAACCTTGGCAGTTTGAAGATGTGTGGACTTCAACTCCCAGAATTCCACAGCCAGCAAAGCTGGCTGGGGAATTCTGGGAGTTGAAGTCCACACATCTTCAAACTGCCAAGGTTGAGAAACACTGTTCTAGAGTCTCAACATCCTTGTATATATAATGGAGAACAAAGTTAAGCTGAATCATCTAGAACACAGTTGTCAAACTCGCAGCGTCACATTGCCATCACGTGGTGTTTTGCAATGTTTTTTTCCCATTCACGAAGCTGGGGTGGGCATGGTCTGCACGTAACGCATCTGGCCCACGGGCCTCCAGTTTGACACCCCTGACCTAGAAGCACATGTTGTCTCTAAACAAGGTATTCATTGTTTGGGAGAAAAAAGACAAATCCCACATGGTGATCCATACTGCACAAAGCAGGTAATTGTCAGTCCAGTGTTCCTTAGAACATATCCTAAGTGAATCTGAGACTGGAAAGGAAAGTCTTTGAAAGTATACTTGTGTCATAGAGGAAAATGCAAGCATACTTTCCTAAATGTACCGGAACCCAAAATTAAATTCCAGGGTCTGCAGACTGTACTTGCCAACTGTGATGATTGCATGATTGTATTTAAGCATAGATATATCACAGAGGATATCTGCACACTCACTTTCCCAGACAGAATTCGCAGGCAACTAAAAGTTCTCATTGATCAATGTTGATGATTGTGAAATAATGTATCACGTAATGCTAATAATCCCAAGTACATTCTAAAAAAGTGTTGGATTTCCTGATTTGAGAACATATATCAATGTACACTAACAAAGTAGAAAAATATAGATCAATACCTGGACATCTATAAAATGCATAGCATTATTATCACTCATCCCAACCATTTACTTGAATTCTGTCTGCTTTACCTGCGTATAATTGCTTTCTATGGACACAGCTGATAATGGATGAAACAATAAGGCGTGTAGCCAGTATGAATTTGATTAGGGTATGCTATCACAATGTATTAGCTCAATCAAAGAATAGATTAGCTTGGTTATGAAATAGGATATAAGTATTTGCTTGAATATAACACTGGCAAACTATGTTTTTCCTGCATGAAAAATCCTGAAATTTAAAAAGAGTCAATAAAACATGGATAATAAGGTATAATATTGCACTACAACAATATGTGAACACCAACAAACTCAAAGGGTCATGTTTTAAAAATGTGTATCATACTGCAATCTGCTTGAAGCTGTTAAACTATGGATAATTTCACTCAATTTTCCAGTAGGTTTCTGCCTTGGATAAGTAAATACTGGGTAATGGCTTGTGTCAAAGTCCTTGTAACACTTCATTAAACACAAAGCATGACAATCTGATCAGATGTCTTTTTTTATATTTGGGAACTGATTGGTGACTTTGAAGTCACTCAACTGCATCAGGTCACATCAGAAGTCTAGTGTTTTCATCTTCCAAAACTTCCCCATGGCAATTGTTGAATCATAATTTCATGGCCTCACTTTGCAATCCCTTTGTACCAAAATGGGAAACAAGCAAAGAAAATGAAATAATTTACAGTGCATCAATTGCAAAATAAAATTTTAAAAGCTTATTTTACCACTGCTGTCCATGTTGAAAATCAGCTTTTACTTTAAAAAAAACCCAGAAATTTCAAGTAACAAACAACAATAAAGAGAGGGCAGATCTGCTGATAGACTAACAAGCAAATCTTAATCAGGAAACTCCAAATCTAGCTGCAATCAAGTCTCCAGTTTTGGACACTAAAGCACCATAATCAATTGAGCTTAAATGCAACAATCACAGCCCAGATTGCAACTTTAAATTCAAAATTCTTCAATTGACATCTAGGAATCAAAATGTCTTTAAAATGCCTTTAAAAATGTTAGCATGATCCCATGATGGGAAATCAATCTGTTTCTTACAGTCCCAAATCAGAAGCCCTCTCTCTAGTGGTAAATAGAACGATAGCTGAACCTGCTGAAGTGCTGAAGAGCGGCTCTCAGACAGAAGACACGTTTTTGGATAGTTTTGCTTAACCGCTGAGGGAAGTCACGCCTCCTAGAAGAATGAAATATTTTGAGAAATATTTAAAAAGGCAGAATATTATATTTCCCCTAAAAGAGAAATGGAAATCTTAAGGGAGACAGAAACTCAGAGCCTCAGCTCCCTGCCACCAGCAGATATTTGGTGCCCATTAAAAAAGACTGGGCAGCCTATCTACAAAACAAAAGACCTTCAGCTCCAGGATGTTGGGACTATCCTTCAGGGAAAAGCCATTCAGCCACAATAGGAACTGCACAACAAGCCCCTTCATTGCATCAGCCCAAGCTTCAACCAAGCTTGACTCAGAAAACCTACAAGGTTAGCTATGACTCCTACAGTAGCCAATAGCTTGCACAGGAACAGGAAGCTCAAGGGCAAGGCCCAAGAGAGGGTATAAATAACCCTCCCTCTCCACTCCATGTAGTCAGAATCACATGTGCTTGGTGGTTCTGCTTCACCATTAAACCATCTTTCCAATCAGTCTCCATGTTTCCAATGTCTTTCTCTCCACTTGGAACTGATGCAGATGGATATTTCTTCCAACACCTTCACTGGTAATGAATTTATTTTATTTTTATTTTATTTATTTTATTAATGGTTCTTATAGGCCACCCAACTCCCATGGGACTCAGGGCGGCGTACAGCATAATATAAGAACAATATAAAAACATAAAATGATTTTAAAAATTACAACAAATTAAAAACACATCAACATTCATACATGGGGGATTGATCTCAATATTACCCCGCCTGCCGGAAGAGCCATGTTTTAATGGCTTTACGGAAGGCCAGCAGGGTGGGAATAGTCCGGATCTCTGGGGGAGTTGGTTCCAGAGAGATGCAGCTCCCACAGAGAAGGCTTTCCCCCGCGGGCCCACCCACATTGCTTGATATGTTTCTCACACTGTTCATTTTCACCCATCATGGGAATCAGTATCAGAAGTGGATGACTTTAGAATAGTACTTTATATACAGTGATGGCTCTAGAGCAGCTACCAGCAATGGATGTCAAGTTGAAACATGGTACACCCATCCCCCAAAATCCTAAACACTATTACTTTCTACCATTTTTCATGGTGATTGTCTACCTAGAGAAGCAAGTAACAGAACTTAAGTAAGAGCCGAGGTGGCGCAGCGGTTAGAGGCAGGTACTGCAGGCCACTTTAGCTGACACTGATCCGCAGGTCAGCGGTTCAAATCTCAGCAGCTCAAGGTTGACTCAGCCTTCCATCCTTCCAAGGTAGGTAAAATGAGGACCCAGATTGTTGGGGGCAATATAAATATACATTGCTTACTGGTGTAAACCGCTTAGAGAGTGCTTGCACTGTGAGGCGGTATATAAATCTCACAAAAAATAAAATAAATAAATAAATAAACTTGGCAGAACTTACTAAGCTGGATTTCAACATTTTTGATTGGCGATTGGTTTTCTCTGTTGACTGTAATCGGAAAATAGAGTTCCCCGCTATTACACACATTCATCAAACATTTTAACTGCCTAAGCAAAACGTTTCCACAACAGGACAGACTATCTGCCATCTTCATGGGTATTAAAGGTGTTTAAAGCCACCAGAAAAAAAACCCTGCATAGAGACCAATGCATAGTGATGCAAACAGGCAAATCAATGCACCTATAAATAAATAAATAAATGGGTTGCTGGTGGAAAAGCACTCTCTGGATACTCCGTTCTGCTTTTTTCTGTCATTTCTGATCCCCCCCCCCCAAGGCTAAGAATTCTGGTGAAATATTTTTTTCTAATACTTCTCCTCAAGTCGTCCCAGACACCACTAGAGAAAGCATGTAAGGAGAAATGTGGTCATGGCTGTAGCAACTCTGCGGACATTTCTCTCCCAACAAAGAGAAAGAAAAGGAAAGGAAAGGAAAGGAAAGGAAAGGAAAGGAAAGGAAAGGAAAGGAAAGGAAAGGAAAGGAAAGGAAAGGAGGAAGGAAGGAAGGAAGGAAGGAAGGAAGGAAGGAAGGAAGGAAGGAAGGAAGGAAGGAAGGAAGGAAGGAAGGAAGGAAGGAAGGAAGGAAGGACCAACCCCCATCTTACTGGATCCTTCAAATTAAAGACCAGGCTAAACCTGTTTCCCAGAACAGTAATAGATATTAGATCTTAGGCTGCTATTTTAATTCATGTTTTGTTCTGGCAATTAGGTTCAGATATTTGATGCTTTTGCTGACTATCAGAGGTTTTGTGAAATACAGTAGCTGCTGAGGTTTCCCTTGCTAATTAAGGAGGGTGGGGAGGAGCTTGTTTCCCCCCCCTCACTTATGTTCTTAGAAGTGTATTCTGTACTACCTAACAAAGCATTTCAAAACCAAATCTCTGAGAATTAAACACTCCTTCAAGAAAACAGAGCTGAATCTTTCAGCTTATTAAATAGAAATCCTTTTGCAATTCAGTAAAGCGATGGAAGTAAATCTTTTTGTCTGTGTTACATTGCTCTGGTTCCTCCTTGTAATCTTGCTCCTTTCCTATGCTTGAATATAAATACAATATATTCCTTTTCTGTCCCATGCATGGAATGTATTTTTAAGATTTAGCTTATCTTACTTCACTGAGACAACTAGGTACCACATTATATATCAGTAACAATCGGTGTGTGCTATTAGTGAGCTTCAGTGAATTTCTTTAGAAATTCTCCCTTCAATATTCATATGAATCCACTGCTGAATATGGAATATTGCATTTTCAATACTGCTGTCTTTCTCTGGAATGTCAGAAGTTGCTTCTGAGTTACCGTATGTATCACCCCTGAAGGGGCTAATCTATTATGTATCATGCAGCATTAATGCATTAGGATTTGTTTCCAGCCACAATTCTAATTTCTGTCACGAAGAGCCCTTCTGGATCATTCATACCCAGCTAAAACTGCTTTCCTGAAAAACTTCACATGAGGGCATCTGAAGTCCAAAAGATGATTTTTTTTAAAAAGGGACATCTGCTTTTTAATTCCACATCACTCAGGGGTGGGTTCTAACTTACCTCACTGCCGGTTCGCGTCCTCCCGCGCCACGTGAGAAGCGCATGCGCAGTGCCGAAAAATCTGGAAAAAAAATTCAAATTTTTTTTAAAGCCAAAAACAAGATGGCAACACATGCGCAGTGCTGGAAACTTGGCTTCTGCACATGCTCAGAAGAAAAATAAATTCAAAAAATTAATTTTTTAAAAAAAATTAAAAAAATTAAAAAAAATTAAAAAAAATAAAAAATAAAATAAAAAAAAGATGGCGGCACCCATGGACCGGCACCGACTGAACTGGTTCCATGATGTCACCAGCGGGTCGCTACCAGTTCGGATGAACCAGTCTGAACCGGGAGGAACCCACCTCTGACATCACCTCCATACATCATAATAAGTTTAAGGTACCTGTGCATTTGACTACTGATGTGGGTGTGTAGAAAATGCATATTGGACTATTATGCCATATTAAAGTATTGGACTATTTCTTGTTGTTGTTTGTAAATATTTGTACTTGTTTGTGTTTGTGTGTTTTGTTTGTGCTTTTTTTCTTATTGAAAAATTTTAATAAAGCCTATTTTTAAAATAATAAAAAAAGAAAACGCATATTTCTATTATTTTACACACCTTCCTGTTTGCATCAAACATCTCTGAATTTGTTTACATAGGTTAATGTTCCAGCTGGCTACGTCAGGCATAACTTGAATTTGTAAATCCACCTTCACAAATCTAGCACTCTACACCTTTGCCTCAAACTTCCTGATTCAGCAAGCTTGATGGGACAGCTGATATACTTCTACGTGCTTATATGGATGGCAAGATCTGTTCAGCCTGATTTCAGCAGATATTCATTCTTTTTAGCTGAGCCGGTTCACACAATCAGCTATTAAGGAACAAGTCTTGTTTGTTTATAAACAAGTAGCACAAATGCATGCATGAACTGGTTCCATTCTTTACTTTATGGGCATTACACTAGAAAATATAATTTTGATAGAGCAAAAGCAACTGTTTTTAACCATCTTTTCCTGTCAAGAAATGGAAGCTGAGTACAGCTTAACATAAGATGACAAATGTCCTTTTCTCTATTAAATATGAATTTTCTAAATACTGGCAGTATTTTTAATTATGATTTAACTATTCTTATTTTTACTCAGTTATTCAGTTACTCAAGTAACTGAATCTTTAGAGCCTAACATAAATTAATTATATCAATTACTGTATGAATCAGAGTATTATTATCAATTCTTCTAAAATATTCATTTCTAGATAAATAGTTATATATCTTGTATATCAGGTATAACTGCATCCCACAGCTGGTCAGTGCCCCACCTAGATTTTGGAATGCTCATTATAAGTAATAGTTCTCAGTACAATAGGGCGTAAATATTACAGTATTCAAAGAAATAGAGTTCAATAATTTAACTATTTAAGGTTAACGCCTAAAGTAAAAGAAGCTTGCAAACTAAAAAGTTCATGCCTATTAAAAAGATCCTCATTATCCAGGTGTGCTTCTTCATTTTATTATTTGCATCCCCTAAAAATAATTTTTTTTCCAAAAACTACTTCATTAACATAAAATACTGTATTTACCTCATAGTGCAAGGAAGCCAACGTGTGTGCAATTCATAGAAAGAATCTATACTAACCATGGAACAAGTTTATATAAATTTATCTTTGATGGCTGTCAATCTGTTACAGAACAAGGTGTCATCCTTAAAATATGCTGCAATTTTGTTTTATATTAGGAAAACTTCGCTTTTTTCATTTTAAAAGTAAGAAGGATCACTTCGTGAAACAAGACTGACATTTTCATATTTAGGCATAAAATGCAATAAATAATGTGGCTGGTTTTCAATATGAGTTTTCTCACAGGAGTATCCATATGTTCCATTCATATATACTGGTAAATTGCTTCCACCTATGAAACTGTGGAATGACAGCTGAAGAGAAAGCTAATTTTTATCTTTCCCCAGGACCCCACGCCCATCAGTTCCTATACTTTCACTTTAGTTTTGGTTTCCAGTTTTAAAATGGTAGCAATTTTGCAAATCAAAATAATGTGAGTACCTTAAGAGCAGTTAGTTTCCACAATAATAATAATAATAATAATAATAATAATAATAATAATAATAATAATAATAATAATAATAATAATAATAATAATAATAATAATAATAATAATAATAATAATAATAATAATAATAATAATAATAATAATAATAATAATAATAATAATAAACGGACTATAAACAGAGGCACAACTACGTGGCCCAGATGCTTCATTGGAACCTGTGCCACAACTACCACCTACCAGTGGTAAAGAACTGGTGGGATCATAAACCTGAGAAAGTAGTTGAAAACAAACATGCCAAAATACTTTGGGACTTTCGAATTCAGACTGACAAGGTTTTGGAACATAATACGCCAGACCTCATGATTGTGGAAAATAAAAAAGTGTGGATCATTGATGTCGCCATACCAGGTGACAGTCGAATTGATGAAAAACAACAAGAAAAACTTAACCGATATCAGGACCTTAAAATCGAATTACGACGACTCTGGCATAAACCAGTACAGGTGGTCCCAGTGGTAATTGGCACACTGGGTGCTGTGCCAAAAGACCTTAACCGGCATTTGAAAACAAACATTGACAAAATCACGATCTGTCAGTTGCAAAAGGCCACCGTACTTGGATCTGCGCGCATCATACGAAAATACATCACACAGTCCTAGACGCTTGGGAAGTGTTCGACTTGTGATATAGTGATACGAAATCCAGCATATAAATCTCGTTTGCTGTGTATTACATTTTTTGTGAATAAATAATAATAATAATAATAATAAAGTTGGAAGGGACCTTGGAGGTCTTCTAGTCCAACCCCCTGCTTAGGCAGGAAAGCCTACACTACTTCAGACAAATGGTTATCTAACATCTTCTTAAAAACATCCACTGTTGGAGCATTCACAACTTCTGGAGGCAAGTTGTTCCACTGATTAATTGTTCTAACTGTCAGGAAATTAGTAAGTAACATTAGTAAGACATATCATCTTAAGCTGTTATGTGGTTCAAGTTTGGGGTCTAATAATTCCATGTCATATGGTATTATGATGTGCACACTATGGCATTTTGGTTCATTCAAAAAAACACATTGTTTAAAAAATTATTATAGTCATTGTTAAATTTATATTTACCGACAAATATAAATTTAACACAAAAATAGTTTGTCGTGAAAGTGACTGTCTGCGAAGGCTCCTGGATTGGGGCTGAAAGGCGAAAGCGGAAGCAGTATGCTCCGTCCCATATTTGGATAGACCAGGTTGCCTTGATTAAAAAAAAACACTTCATTATAGTCATTGTGTGTTTTTGAATATGCGGGGCATGCAAACAAGAAGAATATGTGATCTTGTCTACTATTTCTATATGGTTGCTTTAGTTTAGATATACCTCAATGCATTCTTTTAGTTTTCTCAGCCTCCAGTAGGATACTGAATTATAAATCTCTTATCTTGTGACCTTTTTTCTCATTCAACAATTAAACCTTGTTTCTCCCTCAAGCAATTCTGCCTTCTTCCTGTTTATGCCTGTTACTACTTCCTGGAAACTCTCTTGGATTATAATTGTATACATATTCTACAGGGGTTAAATCCTCCCGGTTCGCCCGGGCCAGTCCTTCGGCGTATAGCCGATGGAACTGGCGGCGGTCGCGGCGCGGAGCTTCTCCCGCCCACTTTCCCGGCCCGGCTGAACGCCGCCATTCGGGTTATTTTTCCCTCTGTGCATGCGCGCGCATGCACAGAGGGAAAAATAACCTGAATGATTGTGTTCAGCCGGGCCGGGAAAGCGGTGATTGTGTTCAGCTGGGCCGGGAAAGCGGGCGGGAGAAGCTCTGCGCCGCGACCGCCGCCAGTTCCATCGGCTATACGCCGAAGGACTGGCCCGGGCGAACCGGGAGGATTTCACCCCTGCATATTCACCTCAAACCAAAAGGCTTCAATGTTACTTATTTTGGGGGTTCATTATGTATGGTTTTGTGCCATTATTCCTTCAAAGGTCATTAATAATAATAATAATAATAATAATAATAATAATAATAATAATAATAATAATAATAATAATAATAATAATAATAATAATAATAATAATAATAATAATAATAATAATAATAATAATAATAATAATAATAATAATAATAATAATAATAATAATAATAATAATAATAATAATAATAATAACAAAACAACAACAACAACAACAACAACAACAATAATAATAATAATAATAATAATAATAATAATAATAATAATAATAATAATAATAATCACAAGAAAATGGAACAGATGCAAATAACAACTGAAATGATCAGCAAACGTGTGAGGAAAGTAAAGAACTGGACATCACCTGGCAGTGATCAACTGCATGGATTTTGGCTCAAACATCTGACCAGTCTGCATGAAAAAATGGCCCAAAAGTTCAATGAGATGCTGCAAAAAGGAAGTATCAGTGAATGGTTGACAACTGGGAGAACATATCTGATACAAAAAGACCAAGCAAAAGGAGCAGCACCAGGAAATTATAGGCCAATAACTTGTCTACCCACTATGTTTAAACTATTGACTGGCATTATGGCTGACAGAATTCAAGATTATCTTGAAGAGAATGACATCTTACCAGATGAACAGAAAGGCAACAAACGAAAAAGCAGGGGCACAAAAGATCAGCTTTTAATTGATAAAATGATTCTGGAGAATTGCAAAAGCCGAAAAACTAATCTTCACGCAACATGGATTGACTATAAAAAAGCTTTTGATTCACTCCCACACAGTTGGATCATCAAGTGCCTAGACACCATTGGGATTTGTAAAAATGTTGGCAGTTTTATTGAAAACATGAAGCACTGGAAAACTGAACTGTTTGTGGGAAATGAAAATTACGGATTTGTCAACATCAAAAGAGGAATTTTCCAGGGAGACTCATTGTCACCATTACTTTTTATCATTGCCATGATCCTGCTGTCAACAATCTTACAAAAAACAAACCTTGGCTATCAAACATCCAAAAAATCTAATAAAATTTCACACCTGTTGTACATGGATGATCTGAAGTTGTATGGAAAAACTGAAACTGAAATTCAGTCTCTGACCAACACTGTCCGAATCTTTAGCAATGATATCAGCATGGAGTTTGGTTTGGACAAATGTGCCACAGTAGCATCGAAGAAGGGCAAAATCACTGAAAGTGTGGGCATAAACATGCCTAATGGTCAAGCCATAAAGTGTCATCAGCCAGAGGCCTATAAATACCTGGGCATACTACAACTGGATAATATCAAACATGATCATGTGAAGAATGTGGTCAGTAAAGAATACACACAAAGAGTCAGAAAAATTCTCAAAAGCAAGCTCAATGGAGGCAACACCATCAAGGCCATAAACAACTGGGCTATACCTGTTATAAGATATACTGCTGGCATAATAAACTGGACACAGGCTGAACTGGACAATTTGGACAGAAAAACAAGAAAACTCATGACCATTCACCATTCACTTCATCCTCGTAGTGATGTCGACAGACTATATCTGCCCAGAAAAACTGGTGGCAGAGGACTTTTACAAGTAAAACAAACAGTAGAAGAAGAAAAACATGCATTGGCAGAATACGTCAAAGAAAGTAAAGAACCTGCATTGATTGAAGTAAACAACCGGAAGCTTCTGAAAGTGCAGCAGACCAAGCATCAGTATAGGAAAACTGCAATGCAAACTAGAGCCGACAGTTGGTGCAATAAAGCCTTGCATGGGCAATTCCTCAACAAGATTGAAGGAAAGGTTGATAAGGAGAAGATCTGGTTATGGCTCACTAATGGAACACTGAAGAAGGAGACAGAAGGCTTGATTCTTGCAGCCCAGGAGCAAGCAATTAGAACAAATGCAATCAAAGCCAAGATTGAAAAATCAGCTGATGACCCAAAATGCAGACTTTGCAAGGAAGCTGATGAAACAATTGATCATATCCTCAGCGGCTGCAAGAAAATTGCACAGACGGACTACAAACAGAGGCACAACTACGTGGCCCAGATGCTTCATTGGAACCTGTGCCACAACTACCACCTACCAGTGGTAAAGAACTGGTGGGATCATAAACCTGAGAAAGTAGTTGAAAACAAGCATGCCAAAATACTTTGGGACTTTCGAATTCAGACTGACAAGGTTTTGGAACATAATACGCCAGACCTCACGATTGTGGAAAATAAAAAAGTGTGGATCATTGATGTCGCCATACCAGGTGACAGTCGAATTGATGAAAAACAACAAGAAAAACTTAACCGATATCAGGACCTTAAAATCGAATTACAACGACTCTGGCATAAACCAGTACAGGTGGTCCCAGTTGTAATCGGCACACTGGGTGCTGTGCCAAAAGACCTTAACCGGCATTTGAAAATAATAAACATTGACAAAATCACGATCTGTCAGTTGCAAAAGGCCACCGTACTTGGATCTGCGCACATCATACGAAAATACATCACACAGTCCTAGACGCTTGGGAAGTGTTCGACTTGTGATATAGTGATACGAAATCCAGCATATAAATCTCGTTTGCTGTGTATTACATTTTTTGTGAATAATAATAATAATAATAATAATAATAATAATAATAATAATAATAATAATAATAATAATAATAATAATAATAATAATAATAATAATAATAATAGAGTTGGAAGGGACCTTGGAGGTCTTCTAGTCCAACCCCCTGCTTAGGCAGGAAACCATATACCATTTCAGACAAATGGTTGTCCAACATCTTAAAAACCTCCAGTGTTGGAGCATTCACAACTTCTGGAGGCAAGCTGTTCCACTGATTAATTGTTCTGTCAGGAAATTTCTCCTTAGTTCTAAGTTGCTTCTCTCCTTGTTTAGTTTCCACCAATTGCTTCTTGTTCTACCCTCAGGTGCTTTGTAGAATAGTTTGACTCCCTCGTCTTTGTGGCAACCCCTGAGATATTGGAACACTGCTATCATGTCTCCCCTGGTCCTTCTTTTCATTAAAGTAGACATACCCAGTTCCTGCAACCGTTCTTCATATGTTTTAGCCTCCAGTCCCCTAATCATCTTTGTTGCTTTGTTGTTTTCTTTGAAGAGATTGGGAAGCTCCCATATGTAGCTTAAAAAAGGGAGGCTGAAATATAAATCTTTCCCATTGCTACTGTTTTGAATCCCATGAGAGAAAGAGAATTCTCCACTGCTTGATACTTCTATCAAGGCAATGAAGATTTGGTATGTTTCTCCTCATTCTATGGCCAAATTCAACTGGTGGAGTTATTGAATGTTAGCTCAACAGTGGGAGGAGAACAGAATCCTTGATTAACCAAAGGAGAGTGAGCCAGCTTGGGGGCCCTAGGAAACTGTTGGCCAAACATTTCTGCTTCCAACATGTTGCTATTTCTTCCTCTCTCACCGCATCTGCAGCTTAGGCAGATGCCTCATAATGCCTAATAGTAGCATTGGCAGGAGAATGAACTTGGTGACATTTAAGATGCCATCCAACTCTACTATTCTAATTATCATATAGCAGAGAGTCAGCCAATAGTACACAAACCTGTACTGTTGTAAACTGCCAATTGTGTATGAAACATTGTATTTATTCTTCTTCTTTCCCACTTTCTAATTAAAACAAAAACAGAGACAACTGTCCAGAGCAGTTCTGCACTGAAATGTTCTTCTGTCACTTTCTTAACTGGAAGGGAAAAACTGGATAGGGAAAATGGTTCCAAATTGTTTCCAAAGAAGAAAATAATAATCCTGGTGCAATTCTTGTGAGTGTAGAATTTTGCACTTATTTTAATTACAAAGAAACAAATATACTCTGTGTGTGTGTGTGTGTGTGAGTGTGTGTGTGTGTGTGTGTGTGTGTGTGTGTGTGTGTGTCCCTTTCCTTGCCATCACTTCTGTTGGACTGGAGTCAGATTCAAACATTTCTGCACACACTCCACAACTCAAACAGCAGTCTTCTCATGAATCTTTTTAATCCTATATATCCATGAAGGTGAACCTATGGCACGAGTGCCAGAGGTGGCACGTGGAGCCATATCTGCCAGCACGCGAGCCGTTGCCCTAGCTCAGCTCCAACATGCATATGCACACAGGCCAGCTGATTTTCAGCTCACGCGGAGGCTCTGTAAGAGCGTTTTCAGCCCCCAGAGGGCCTCAGTGGGGCGGGAGAAGGCGTTTTCGCCCTTCCCAAGCTCTAAGAAAGACTCTGGAACCTGGGGAGGGTGAAAAACAGGCCAACTGGGCCCACTGGAAGTCAGGAAATTGGCCATTTCCAGCCTCTGGAGGGCCTCCAGGGGGGCAGGGTGACAGAGTGAGAATGGAATGCACACATGCGTACAAGAACATATCAATCACGTGCTCAGGAATGAACCATTATATAGTCACATATATATACAGGGATGCATCTCCCTGCATATACATGTGACAGGCAATAAATCACACCGTGACACAGGGGAGGCCATTTTCACCCTCCCCAGGCTCCAGAGAAGCCTCTGGAGCCTGGGGAGGGCGAAAAATGGGCCTACTAGGCCCACTGGTAGTCGGGAAATGAGGGAGGGGGGCGGTCGTGTGTCCATGCGTGGGGGGGTGGGGTAGCATGGGGGGGTTGTGTGCGCATGTGCAAGGGATCGTGTGCGCATGTGCAAGGGGCGCAGGGGGGGCATTGCATTATTGGTGTGGGCACACACACACACACTTTCGTCACCCAAGGGAAAAAAGGTTCACCATCACTGGTATCCTCTTTTTATTCATTTTTTCAGGCTTGATTTTTTTTTCTTGTATCTTAAATTTTATATTTGTATTTCTTTTGTTTATGTTCTGGACTCATAAATAAAATAAATGAAAAATGAGATTTAGACTGCAGTCCCAAATATATTTAAGCAAGAATATGCTTCTTGGAATACAGAGATATACTGCATAGGACACTTTATATTTCACAAGCTAACTGTCTGTTAAAAAGTGGACTAGTAACATTCTTTTATCTTTGTGTGCTTTTTTATGCATGATTAATTTGAAACATGTCTGGAAGCTAAATTAGCCCAACATTATCTAAAACATGAAAAATTCACTAAATACTGGTAATATTTAAAGCTACTTTAAGAAGCAGACAAGCCAAGAGCACTGGTGCCAGTTTCCATTAAAAGGGACAATTAACTACGGAGTAATACTAGATAAATACATGACTGGTGACAAAGTAAATGCTATAGAACTATGGAGTAATTATCTGGTTCTCTCCATCTTTTTTTTTAAAAAAATAAAAAAATAAAATAAAACAAAGGCTTATCCTAACATCTAAAAAGTGGAAGTTACATCATAATTAGCTTTTGGTTACCAGGCTTATAATTATCAAGAAATCTGCATAAAAATAATTCAGTATTTATATAGTCTTTTCAATATAATTATAGGGTAGCTGACTGATTAAACAGGGAAGTGCCATGGAACGGAAAGTGATACCAACACACAAAGACAAAAATGAATTGTCAGAGAGAAAAGAAAAGAAAAGAAAAGAAAAAAAAAAAGAAAAGAAAAGAAAAGAAAAGAAAAAAAAAAAAGAAACAATAGTAGGTGTGCCAGGAAGTATAGCTTATCAAAGTATTTGAATTTGAAAAAAAACACATTTCTCTCAAAATCATCAATAAACAGATCTGGGAAAATAGAAAGCTTTGTTTTCCCGATACATGGTCATTTTGCATCATTTTAAACAGGGTTACATCACTGACATGATCTCTCTTGCACACTTGCATACACACTCACATGCCCATCTGCACTGCTAATGTGAACAGCAGTTCTTATTAAATGCTGTGTTTTCCCTTTAGAATACACACTGGATAGGTGACACTGAAAAGGGGATGGCAAACAGATTTGTGATTTTAAAATGCGAGATTACAGGCAGACGTTCTCTTGTTTGGTTTTAAAAGACAAAACAATACTGGTGAGCACTTTAGTTTGGACTTCTTTGCCCTGAACTAAACATATGAAATAAGAAATCCTTGCTACAGACGTGCAGTTCCAATTGCAATCTGTTATAGCATGCCATACTCAGGAACAATGGAGATTATTTCTCCATCATTTTATTAGCATAATTATTTGCATAAAAATAGCAGCGCTGAATAGGAAGTCAGCTCATTCAACACTGCATAGAAGGAAACAATGGGAAAGCATTGAAAGCTAGCATCCAGCTAAAACAAACAATCCAGTTTCTAATCTTATTTTTATTTTTCTGCTTACTCCAATATAAATCAGGCGATGATTTAAATTTGTGGCACCATCATTGAAATAGTTGAGACTTCTTTTGAATAATTCTTCATCGCTCTTTTGAATAATCTTTCATTGATCTTACAGTTCTCAGTATTCCTATGCAATGTAGTAGCCTAATTAATTAATATTCCAGCACAGATCAGCCTAGGGGTAAATGCATTCTAACGTATAATTTCTTGGTGGAGTAGGTATGCGTGTGGTGTGTTCCAGTAAATAAACAAAACAAACCAAAATACTAAAACTCAGCCTCTTCAGCTGACTCAGACCTTTCCTCATTGATATTTTTAACTGTAATCAAATAAAGCCTATAAAACGTACATAAAAATCTGATTATTAGTTTCTGGATTTGATCCCAATTCTTTGCTATTTAGAATGAAGCAACTTACACTATGCAGCAATGAGGAATATTGCAACACAGGGGTTCTTAAATATCTACTCTCCATGAATGCGGGTATTGAATGGCAGTTGCTACGTTTTGGAGTTTGTGGAGCAAAGAGCAACTAATAGTAGGTGAAACCAAGGTGTCCCTGGATGGAGAGGAAGAAGGTGGAGTCAACTATATGTATTACTCCTTATCTGGAAAACCCTTTGTTCTAAAACAAAGGGTTATATTTATATAACATTTGAATAGAGTTTGGTCACATTCTGTTTAAAAGAATGGGCCACTAAGCACAAAAGATTCTTACACTGGGCTAAGATGTAACTGGCTTCTATCATCCATTCTGGTCTATCATCATGGACGTCCATGAGCTATGCCACTCCTTGAACATGGAATTTAAATCAAGACATTTTGGAAGCTTAATGTTTGGAGCAAAATAACGATTTGTAAAGAAAGGAAAAATCCACAAAGCAACATGCAAAACATTTTAAAATCCACAACACAATTTATTTTCAAGAGCTGAAGTGGTGCAGTGGTTAAATGCTGCGACTGCAGGCTGACTGCTAGTTCAGCAGTTCAGCTGTTCAAATCTCATTAGGCTCAAGGCTGACTCAGCCTTCCATCCTTCCGAGGTGGGTAAAATGAGGACCCAGATTGTTGGGGGCAATATGCTGAACTCTGTAAACCGCTTAGAGAGGGCTGTAAAGCACTATGAAGCAGTATATAAGTAAAGTGCTATTGCTATTGCTATTATTTCACAGCAAAAAAACGGATTGGCTGCCTGTCATGCATTAAGAAACCAATTCCTTGCACTCTTTTTTATTTCACAATTTTTTTAAAAAATGGTGGGAGAT